>JAWPHD010009393.1:0-104368 GCA_037043455.1 Cyrtodaria siliqua | reverse complement strand
TTAACGTTCAATGGATGGAACAGTCTGACTGGTATACAGGTTACGCGTCTGTTCAATTAATCGACGAAATTTAAAAAGAAAATGTTCAGAACCTTTTTTGTCTTGTCCACAGTCGCATATTGGTGATACGCGTAAATGGTTCAAATGCAAATCACCATTAAGGTTGCTGCATAAGTTTCGAATGCGAGCATGAATTATATAAAGGGATCGTGAGCCACATAAATAAAACGACGGGACCATGGGACACAAGCATTGTATCGAGTAGACAACCTTTAAACGCCTTTAAGGATACTAATTCACGAACATGTTAGGTAGATTCCAAAGACTTAAAGACGACGAGATAAATGATTTGGAAAATATCTCGGTTCTCCTTATTTATCGGTGTTACTAGTCATCGGAGTTCCTCAAGTTGTAATTATGAATATCCCTAACAAACGAAGGAAAACAGTTACCAGTACACTCTCCGGCAACATGTTATTTTAGCTTTAAATATGGCTGTAAGTTTTTGAAATGTCCGTCTAAGTAATGTTCATCAAAATGCCACTGACTGTTAAATAATTCTGATAGAGCTGTTTCCTCGTTCGTTTTGATTGATCTCTTCAGTTTTTTCTTGCATTATAACGTTTAAAATATATAAATCTTCATGTAAAGAGAAAAAAGGTAGCAACTATACGGAGCAGTGAAAATAGGACATTATTAGCTATACTATGTTTATACAACCAGTATATTTAAAAACGCAACACTTCGTATTTTTTGAATGTCTAGCGATGTTAAAGATCCTCGTGCAACATGTGTTTTAACTAAAGAAGTAGATCAAATCGTATGCAACTGTTTATCGCCATATGATTACCTTTAGGACACAAAGACTTGTGTACTAATATAAAATACAGTCATGTTTTTAACAAACAAAAAAACAGATGACTAAAATTAGTAGAAAATAATAAAATGCGTTTTTATATGTACTGAGTATATAATGTCTACTTTTGTGTACTTTAAATGGACATTGTAGCATCGTCTGTGACATTTCCTTTGTTGAATGCCGCAGAGCATTAAATCGTTTAATTTTGGGTAACTAATGGGCGTGGCTATACCGTACTACAACTACCAGATATTGGAATTTAGATTAGGGTCACTATGACGTCACACTGTTACGAAGTACACCATGCTACAAAAAGATAGAGTCTGTCTCAGCTCGTTGGTTATTTAAATAAGCCAACTTGCTGAGACCAGACTCTATATATTACTTATACAGTTTAATTTATTATTATGATCTCTGTTCCGTGAATATAGTGATGAAATGTATAATATATGTAAACGTTTAAATATAGTGTTAATACTCCTCACATCAACTATAGATATCTGAAAAAGTGACATTTGACTTGTGATATATGCATTAAGTCAGATAACTGTCAGATGATAAGTAAGCGAAAAACAAACGCAACTCGAGAATTTCCGCTATATATATTGTATAAGTCCACATAATATTCCAAAGAAATTCCAAGATGCTTTGCAAGTTGCAGTTGGTTAGAGGAAAGACACAACTGTGATTTTGTAGACGTTTTAATCACAGTACACTTTGTAACAAGAAATTCATCAATGTTGAAGTTCCTCTTTGAAAATGTGAGCCAGTTCAATACCGTATTTAATGTAAAGAGTTAGCAAAATTGTGCGTTCATATGCTTGAGCCAAACGCGTACTCTGTCAATAATGAAACTTTGAAGGAATACTATTTGCTGTGTTATGTAATTAAATTGAATGTTGTTAAACGGCTCATTAACACAGTATATGTTATTTAGAGCCGCACCAGAGAGAGGGAACGGATATATAGGAATCCGGGAACCGGGATTGCTATGGTTCTTTAACGTGTCGGAGGATAGACTGATACACTTGTATCATTCGATTAACAGCAGCATACAATATATAGCTGAAATTCTCGAGTTGCGTTTCTTTTTCGTTTCAGTATATATCTGAAAAAAAGTGACATTTGCCTCGTGATATGCATTAAAGTTAGATAACTGTTAGATGATAAGTATGTACTTCTATCATAGTTGGGTCACCATTACCATATCCAAGTAGGGCGTGAGCGGTAGCTAGCATATTTCACTACCGCTCATGAACAGTCTCAATCAAACCGATGCTGCAATATTTCGTATGTGTCGTGCTCAGCCGTTCCCAAAGGTCCATTATCATACTCTTTCTTTTAGTTATACGTTCATGTAAGGCCACAACTGTACAGTACTGGTTCTACACAGGACAAAAAGTAAGTAGTCTGCCTCCACCACAAAGTAAAATCGAGAGTCATATATAACCTTACATGTTTTGAAAATGACGTGAAACACCAAACAAACAAATGTCCCAAATCCCTTCTATAGTGTGGGTATCTATAACAGTAAATAACGCCATGCAATTATGTTTCGTTGTTAGAATGATTTGTTTTCCACGGTTCTTTTTCCTCTCTGGCTACCGTCTAGGTAAGTATTCTCATTTACACCTCTGTATATTTAATGAAAATTATTTTTAATACAAATAAAACAGACGCTGAATATTAAAGGCAATAACCCACCAAATAAGGCAAAATTACACTAAAAGATTGTTTAATCCAAAATAATCCTGGAGTTCAGATCATAAAATAATTTATATGTGCCGATTAAAAGTATAGGTTTATTCATGTGTACCTAAAACACCCGAGATTGAATATGCGTATATGAATAATGAGTTTGCAACTCTTAATTATACGTTCCAGTTTTAGGTTTGACTGGTTAAAGCCGTTTCTATTGTGTCTATAGAGTTCGGATTTCCAAAATATGTAAGTTAAATATATAGCCGTTTATATTGTGTCTATAGAATTCGGATTTTTAAAATATGTAAGCTGTAAATATATGTGTTAATACAACTTTTAAAATCAGTATAAGGTAATTTGGCATTAGATATATGTAAACTTAATGCTGCTTTAGCAGCACTCTTTAGCACTATCAGCTCTATCATTACCACGTATTCCTACATGGCTTGGAAGCCAGCAGAAAATAATAACATTATCAACTGTAAGTGAATTGTACTTTTGTAAAAGTTGAAGCACAACTTGGTTATTATGTTTCATATTACCCAGGGCTTGAAGAGATGAAAGGGAATCAGAAAAGATTACAAAATGGTCATCATGAGATGCCTGAATATATTAAATTGTACAACGTTAGAGATACCTGCAACTTTTGTTATAACTTTATTTCTGAGCGCCAAACAGTGTCAGTTGAACTGAATGTTGATAATCAATACATTATGGGTAATTAGAGATACCACAGATCGAAGGGAATTATATATACGAATCCGTGTCTAAACTTCTCTTACTAACGAATAGATTCATATGGTCCTTAAAAAATGCTCGGATGATAGACTCCAATATAAGGAATCAACCGGTTTATGTCTCTATCCGACGGACGAGGCTAAGAAAAGTGTCTTGCCCATGACTATTCCGACAAAACTTAGTGACGCCGATGAGGCTTGACCCAGATCCTCCAGTTCCAAGGTCACCGTGCCATGGGCCATGACAGCCGCCTCAAATAGTATCAACAGCTTTGGGAAATCGACAAAAACGAGTACTAACTTGTTTAAATTTATATTAATAATTTATTTATTTTAATTATGCAAATGTAAACTGCTGGTCTACAGCCAGGTATAAAACCTGCTTGAAATGCATTATTAACGTTATTGGCGTCCAAATACTTATGAAAGGTAGTAGGCGAAATAAAATTCATAGCCACTTAATTCAACTGCGACAACAATAGTTTTACAATTATACACTTCATGATTGTAAATAAATCATGAAAATAAATCATGACAAATTCAATCACTGGCTTTATTTTCTGGATAAAGCTGTACGTTGGAAATTTGGAAAAATCCCCATTTCTTCAAGGAAAACATTTTGGAATGTCTTGTCCAACCAAATCCAACCTTGTTGTCATGTGACACAAGTTTCAGTTTGACAGTGTCGCCTGAAATGAGAAAACATGCATATATAGTACTATTAAAAGAAGGGAAATTATTAGTTTCTTACTATTATGTATTATACATATGAAAGTGAACGATCAAAAATGAGATATAGGGTCCTATAGAAACCACAGCGTCCGAACGCAATGGCATCGTAGGTCCGCACTGTACTGCAAACAAGGACTTGCAAATACAATGAAGGAGACAACAAACAACAGAAAGGGTGGTGAAGACAGGTTTACCGACTTGGAACGGTCAGTAGGCAATAAGGCCTACTGGTTAGCTTGAATCGATTGTATATGCGCACAATCAAGTTGACTAGATGTTTGTTTGTTTGTTTATTTGGTGTTTTGCGTCAGCGTCATTTTCAACACATGCAAAGTTATATATGACGGTCGATTTTTTCAAAAATAATTGATGGAGGCAGACCACCCACTTTACCTGGGTAGAACCAGTACTGTACACCTCCCGCCATCCGTAAGAATCGACACTTCCTCACAAGTCGAGCTCACAATGGGATTCGAACCCGCAGCGATGAGAGGCGAAGGTTTAGTGCATAAACAAATATGTAGCCATTGATAAAACTTTGCGTTATTAGTAAAATTATTATTATTATAAAACATTATGTTAATTGTTCGATTAACTAAGTAATAGGACAGCTACCCCTTGTACAGGTATTTTGATATTCCACATTGTGTTATTGCAGAATACTGGAATACACCAGAGGATCATATGCTGCAAGTTAACATCGAACATTTAGCAAGAACGGCGAGTGAAGATATGTTATATTTCGATACGTTTGCATTTACTTGACCACTGTTGGTTCATTTCATAAGATTTGTTATTATTATTATTTTGTTCATTATAACGAATGGAAAAAATCACAAAATTGACCAGGATTCTATAGGAGTAATAATAACCGTAAACGGACTTACCCTTTTTTAGTTGTAAATCATGATCTAAGACTGGTTCAGAGTTTTCTATCACCGTTCCAAAGTAATTTGGTGAAGCTGCGGAAGGTAAAGAAGCAAAATTAAGAAATATGTAAGCATGTCTAGTTGTTTGTTTGTTAGTTTGTATGGTGTTAAACGTCATTTTCAATATATATGACGGTCGATTGTTTTTTTTGTGCAGGCAGACCACCGACTTTTCCTGGGTAGAACCGGTACTGTACACTTACGCAATCCGTAAGAATCGACACTTTCTCACTTACAAGTTGAGTTCCCATCGGGATTCGTACCCACAGCGGTGATAGGCGAGAAGGTTTACAACGCAATGTCGTTAACCCCTCAACCACGGAGTCGCTTGCATCATGTATGTTGTGATATAGAGACATATAGATATATATTATTCAGATATGTTGCGCGATAGAGACATACCGGTATATCGTATTTCGTACAGTATATGTTGTCAGATAGAGATACAGCGGTATATCATATGTCGTATAGTGTATGTTGTCAGACAGAGACATAGCGGTATGTCGTATAGTGTATGTTGTCAGATAGAGATATAGCGGTATATCGTATAGTGCATGTTGTCAGATAGAGACATAGCGGTATATCGTATAGTGTATGTTGTCAGATAGAGGCATAGCGGTATATCGTATGTCGTATAGTGTATGTTATCAGATAGAGACATAGCGGTATATCGTATGTCGTATAGTGTATGTTGCCAGATAGAGACATAGCGGTATTTCGTATAGGGTATGTTGTCAGATAGAGGCATAGCGGTATATCGTATAGTGTATGTTGTCAGATAGAGACATAGCGTTATATCGTATAGTGTATGTTGCCAGTAGAGATAAAGCGGTATATCGTATAGTGCTTGTCAGATAGAGACATAGCAGTATATCGTATGTCGTACAGTGTATGCTGTCAGATAGAGACATAGAGGTATATCGTATATCGTATAGTGTATGTTGTCAGATAGAAATATATTGTATACATGTGTGTTGTGAGATAAAAACATCGCGGTATATGTTGCGAGATAGAGCCATTAAAGATTCTATCGTACACATGTATGGTGTAAAAGAGTGACAAAGCGGTATATTGTTTACATGTACTATATTATATAGTGAGAGCATATGTTGAGCGGTAGTAATACAACGGTTTGTTTTATACTTCAGCAGTGAAATAGTGGATTTTAGCAATGAAATAAAAGCGGTGTTTCATACGTGTGAAATATAATAGGAGTATTACTATAGTAACTTGTTCTGGAAGTTTGTATCACCTCGAGTAGGTAAATGCCAGACCAGGATCACACGAGAGGCGGGGCCTCGAGTGTGAACCTAATCTAGCATTTACCTACGAGAGATGATACAAGTTTTCAGAACAAGTTACCATAGTAATGATCCTTTTATTATATACCTCTTTACATATCATTAAAATAGAATACATGTATAAAAAACAAATTTATTACAAAATTGTATTAAGTCAAATTAACTGAAAACCACCGACTGAAAAGACATGAAAACATGTACATTAGATTGCAAAAACTGCACATGTGTTCATTACACATGGCAGATGATGATGGCTGGACAATTCAAATTTTGGTGAATTTACCAACTGACATAATGTTAAATTAACTAATTAACCCACAATGTTCACAAATGCACAAACATTCGGATTCATATTTCATGTTAAAACATCCATTGTTCTTAATGGATTACTAACTGGGCAGTCCCCAACATTCCAATCTGACATTTGTGTATGGGAAGTCAAAATCTATTTTTTAGTAGTATAGTGAGATGGATTTGGAAAACCTCTAGAGGTGATACAGGGTTTTGTATTCCATTGTAGGAAAATGAAGATACTAGGTATATAATTATTGATAGGTATTTAATAAAGAGTTTTATTTTTTTTCACTCCCGGTACTACTTTTTTTTTTATATCAAAAACAATTATTTTGTTATTTGTTTTTTAAAAATAAATGTTTAATATATATCATTCAACTGTAAATGGTCTAACTAAAAATATGAGCTATAGTTTTAAAACCCTTCAAGTATTTCAGAATTATTGTCATTTACAGCGAAAAATGTCAGCTGGTCATTTTTTTTCAAAAACTGCTGTTTTCAGAAAGTTATATCATTGGATATATCATTGGATTGGAAATAACTTAACTAAGAAAATGAGTCGTAGGTTATTGAAATCGGTTAAGTGGGAATTAAAAACAGCAATTGTATCATACTAAGCCAATGACGTCGTCACTTTTTTTAAAAATAAATCTGCATACTGCACTACATACTGCACTACAGTATGCAGTACACTTCGATTATAAAGCATAAAATAAAAATAAAATGTGTTGTTTTGTCGTGAATAACAAATTTTGTTTCATCTCGAAGTGATCAAACTTAAATATTTTCACTCCTGCTTCGCATTCGTGAAAATATAAAGTTTTCACACTTATCGATGAAATAAAACCTGTTATTCACTCCAAACTACAAAATATCCTCTGTATATCGTATACATGTACGTAGAGAGATGGAGATATAAAGCTGTACCGTATTTTGAATCGTTGTTTTCATAGCTGTACAAACTAGGTTCCATGCACGGCTTCGTTATTGCCTCATTGAACTCTGGACCGGATACATCAGCCTAACAGAACAAACAAAAGTTGAAGAGAGTGAAAGGAGAAAGACAACAAAGAGAGATATAGATATACTAGAGTTTAATCAGTTTTAGGAAGTTTTAGGAAGTTTTTGGCATTTGTTAAATTATGGATAACTAATTCAATTCGGGTTTTACGTCCATCCAACACAAACAAGGTTATATGGCGCCAGTATTCATAAACATTCCAGGCCAACTCTCCATTTACATCTAGATAAAATATTCAGAATAGGCCGAGAGCCTTCTCACATGCAGAACTGCAGAGTATCTGCAAATTCTATTGTAAACATTACATTTTTCGCTAGAGCCACGATCATTGTTTTCTTCCACCACTCAAGTAGCACCTACAGGGATGATGATGAAGACCTTTAATGAACATGGCAAAAGTGACAAAATGAACATGAATTCGTGGGGATTTTACCCCTCTGCCTGGATAAGCAGTGGCCCTATTCTTAGTTGAAACTTATTTATTTTACATCGATTGTAACGAAAGCTCTATGAACTTATTTGAATCACTCTCGATGTCTTCCTGTGTAGAACCAGTACTAAGCAATGCAGATACAGTGTATTGCTTAGGGACACAACGCATATGGCAATGACGGGAATCGAACCCACGACTTTTGAATCATGGGTCCAACTCGCTACCACCAGACCACAGCGCTCCTCAAAGGGCCCTATTCTTGCCTAGGTATTTTCGTTAGTTTCCTAATGTAGCCATACGATTCAATAAACTTGTTAGTAACACACAAAACCGTTACGGAAACTATATTTAAAACAAGATCAGGAATCGCTGATCAAATAGCAAGAAATTAACAGAATGTAAATAAACTAACAACAACACAATTTATAATTATTCATGCATTGCCAAAGAGTCATAAACACGAACATCAGTGATTTATTTACTTGTGATTTTTTTTGTCACATGACTCATTAAAATCCCAAAGTTTAACATAGTTTCCATCATAGACTGACCGATTGGTTTTGTCATTATAACGGAAACTGACTCGCATAAACACAATTGTAGGTAAAACACTGTAATACATGAACAAACGTTTAAGAAATTGATGAAAATACAAAAGATGACACAATCCGTCATATTCAAGACTAAAGTGTCAATAAAAACTTACCGGTGGTAGTTTGAAGACGTAAGTTTTGCTTGCGATTTCGTACAGACGTTTACTAATTTTGTCACAATCCAAATCCACACTGTATCTACAAGATTAAAGACAAAGATTTCAGACTACACAATATGCAACTGCTTATTGATACGTGTTACTAGCAATTGCCATTCATTATATTTGTTAAGGCTCCATTGTAGCGAAGGGCCGTGACTAATGTGGGTAGCACGTGTGGCCCCACCCGATTGCATTGTAACAATTATGTTTAAATCATGCAACTGAAACATAAAGCAAGGTATGCGGCGTAAAACGTGACATGGTTTCACCAAGTCAAACTCTTCATGAAAAACACTCGTTCTCTTTGTAGAAAGAGGATTGCATGGGGGAAAACATCTAATAGTCACCAATACACAAACACAACTATGGGCAAGCGTCTCTGTGGACGAATGGTTAACGACGTTGCGTTGTAAACCTTCGCCTCTCACCGTTGCGGGTTCGAATCCCACTGGGAGCTCGACTTGTAAGTGAGGAAGTGTCGATTCTTACGGATGGCGGGAAGTGTACAGTACTGGTTCTACCCAGGAAAAGAAAATTCGACCGTCATATATAACCTTGCATGTGTTGAAAATGACGTAAAACAGCATACAAACAAACACACAAATACCACTATGGTCGACATTATGTAGGAGTATCATGTTGCAATATTCGCCAACCTTGTCGTTAGCCTCTTATAATATGGACAAAGAAGCACCAATGTGTGTACATCGTGTGGACCCCAGATCAAGGTCATTATAACGCTAAGTGTTATGGACACCGTGACAATCGGTGACATGAAAAAGCTGTACATAGTATAGACAACGTACGTCGTATGAACACCGACTCCCTGCATAGTATAGCTTTGAGAATCATAGTTCTTATGATTGTATAGTCTGTACCCCGACCATAGAATTGTTAGGTACAGAATATAAATTTAAAACCATAAGAGCTATGATTCTCACAGATATACATACTCGTAGGTTATAGATCAATATCACCGTAGCCCTGGAAGGAAACCGTATTGTAAATGGAACAATCAGTATTATAGACACTGCATCTATTCATGGTGTACACCGTACTGCTTGTTTAATATAATAATCCATGGCATGGACACATTACCCACTTCATGAAAATGACAAAGTACCTAACCATACATGGTATAAACACCGTAGCCTAACGTGGCAAATATATCGTTGTTCTATGAGGTATGGACACCGTAGCCATGCTTGCCTGGACACCATAGCCATACGTGGTTTGGACACCGTAACCATACGTGGTATCGACACCGTATTTGTTATGGACACCATAGTCATACGTAATATGGACACCGGAACCATACGTGGTATCGACACCGTATTTGGTATGGACACCATAGTCATACGTGATATGGACACCGCAACCATACATGGCATGGACACCGTAACATACGTGGTATGGACACCGTAACCATAAGTGGCAAAGACACCGTAACCATACGTGGCATGGACACCGTAATCATACGTGGCATGGACACCTTAGCCATACGTGGCATGGACACCGTAACATACGTTGCATGGACACCTTAGCCATACGTGGCATGGACGCCGTAACCATACGAGGCATGGACACCGTAACAGACGTGGCATGGACGCCATAGCCATACGTGGCATGGACACCGTAACCATACGTGGCATAGACACCTAAACCATACGTGGCATGGACACCGTAACCATACGTGACATGGACACCGTAACCATATGTGGCAAGGACAACATAACCAAAAGAAGGAAGGACACCGTAACCATACGTGGCATGGACACCGTAACCATACGTGGCATGGACACCTTAGCCATACGTGGCATGGACACCGTAACCATACGAGGCATGGACACCGTAACATACGTGGCATGGACGCCATAGCCATACGTGGCATGGACACCGTAACCATACCTGGCATAGACATCTTAACCATACGTGGCATGGACACCGTAACCATACGTGACATGGACACCGTAACCATACGTGGCAAGGACACCGTAACCAATCGGTTTTATGGACAGCGCACCACTTCGTGACATGGACATTGGTGGCACGTATCCTTTTATGGTATGGTGAATTCAAAAGTCGGTAGTATGGACACGATAGCCATTGATGATGACGGAGATGACGACGCAGATGGTGATTAAGAAAAGGAACAGAAGACTACTTTTAAAGAGAATTGTGAGGATAAAATACATACGTTTGAGGGTCACATGCGCTGTGGAGATTTTCCAAGGCGTCTTCAATACGACGACGTATACACGATGTGATTTCTCTCGCAAGTCTATCGTCATACTAGGAAAATAGAAAAAAGCAATGTATGGTAAGTTTATAGTTCCTTTCTAGTTTAAGTATTATAAATATAACATAAACTATTTCACCAGTATATTAAATAGATCATTCTTTATTTTGGGAGTATTATAATTATAACAAACAGTTTTACCAGCATATAAAACAGATCATTCTTTGTTTTTGGTTGTGTTTTTTTCCAGACTACATTGTACAAATCTATATTTGAAACAGCAATGGATGAAATTAAATGGTTTTTTACGTCCCGGTAACACATTATTATATTATGTTATATTGGGACAGAAACATTATAGGGAGATGAGAGGAAGGATGAAGTTTCCCATCAGACATGCGTCCGCAGGAAGCGAATCCACACGGCGCAGAGATCTGTATCTCTAAACCCAATGATGTATATCCACTGAGCTTCACAGTCCGCTATGAATGCATAACAATGCTGTTTATCCACTGAGCTTGACAGTCCGCTATGAATGCATAACAATATCCACTGAGCTTGACAGTCCGCTATGAATGCATAACAATGCTGTATATCCACTGAGCTACACAGTCCGCTATGAATGCTTATAACAATGCTGTATATCCACTGAGCTTCACAGTCCGCTATGAATGCGTAACAATGCTGTACATCCACTGAGATACACAGTCCGCTATGACTGCATAACAATGCTGTATATCCACTGAGATACACAGTCCGCTATGAATGCGTAACAATGCTGTATATCCACTGAGATACACAGTCCGTTATGAATGCATAACAATGATGTATATCCACTGAACTTCACAGTCCGCTATGAATGCGTAACAATGCTGTACATCCACTGAGTTACACAGTCCGCTATGAATGCATAACAATGCTGTATATCCACTGAGCTTCACAGTCCGTTATGAATGCATAACAATGCTGTATATCCACTGAGCTACACAGTCCGTTATTAATGCATAACAATGCTGTATACCCAATGAGCTTCACAGTCCGCTATAAATGCATAACAATGCTGTATATCCACTGAGCTTCACAGTCCGCTATGAATGCATAACAATGCTGTATATCCAATGAGCTTCACAGTCCGCTATGAATGCATAACAATGCTGTATATCCACTGAGCTTCACAGTCCGTTATGAATGCATAACAATGCTGTATATCCACTGAGCTACACAGTCCGCTATGAATGCATAACAATGCTGTATATCCACTGAGCTTCACAGTCCGCTATGAATGTATTACGATAGTGTAATAATGCGGGTGCAACACCCGGATTCTTGACATGTTTTTAGAGTATTCTATACTCAGACACTCGTACCGTACTGGTTTTCGTACGCCGAATACTCGGCAAATCAAGAGTTCATTGAGGTCTAAATGGATGCGGATCTAAAGTATGGGGTATTCTCAAAGCTGGAAGAGGTTTTAATCCCAGCAATACAATGTATTTCGGCTGTTAATTGCTTTATTTCAAGTGGTGTTGTTTTGTCGCTTTTTTTACAAATGATTTTGTTTTGTTTTGTTTATATGGTGTTTTACGTCATTTTCAACACATGCAAGGTTATATATGACGATCAATTTTTTTTTGTGGTGGAGGCAGACCACCCACTTTTTTCTGGGTAGAACCAGTACTGTACACCTTCCGCCATCCGTAAGAATCAAATGAAGACAAAATAACAACCTCCTGGTGAAAAAGACGCCTGCAAATACGTCTGTACAGACTTCGAAGAAAAAAGGGAGTCAAATATAAGTAGGTATACATGCATTTTTTGAGCTGTTTTAATTCGGATATTAATGAAATTGCTATCTTAAATTGAGCCGTTTAAATTTCAAACGTACCTCTTTAATTTCTTTCCGAAGAAAGACTTCTTTGCCCTGCAGTATTTTATAAAAACTGATATTGTTTATATGATTCTTCAGCCGGAGTGCAAGGTCCTTTTTCAAACCCTGAAATAAAGGAGGTAAATAAAGAATACGGTTTAACGTCCGGTTCAACACATGAAAGCACAACAACTTAAGAGCAGGCGCAGATCTAGGGGTGTGGCGGAACTGGCATACTAAAGTATATTTTGATGACTTCCTCTCAGCCCAAACAACGCCTACGGCAGGGAAAATGAACAGATATGAACATGGAGGCATGCGCGTTAAACCATGATAGTGCAGCTTCAACCAATTATATATCCTAAAACAAATTTGAACTCTATCAACTGTATTTAATCGGAATAAAACTCAGAAAAGAAAGAAGTCAAATAATATAACATCTCCGATTTACCTAGGTTGAAACCTTAAATATATGTTAGGCATATCCTTAATGCATATTATAATATTATTAAATGAATAATTCTTATTCCATCAATTCTGTAACACAAATGTTAGCATAGGCGAGACGAAATGTGGTTTGCTGGTAAGAGATCGCTCAAATGCCAAAGTATCGCAACCAATCAGATTGTAGATCTTGGCATTTGTTATATACTATTTAATACCGCAACAAACCAACTCTTTAGCGCAGTCGATTGGAGCGTCGTCTACTATGTGTCCATTGTTCTGGGTTTGAGCCTTATATAAGGCAAAAAAAATATTAAAACATACAATGTTAAGATATTTTAAAATATATTATACGAAACTACTACGGAATAAATCTGATTGGTTCCGACAGTTTGGCGTTTGAGTATTCTGGAATGTTGTTATTGTTGTTGTTGTTGGTGGTGGTGGTGGTGGTGGTGGTAGTGACTTAAAGCTACCCACTCTCGTCATGGAATAAAGGCCTTATTCAATTATAAGATTATCACAGTCGCATTAAGTCTGACCTTAATTGCATGCATCCGGGCGTTGTATTCTACCATATCATCCACGTGGTAGGGGAGCGACAATTGTGCAGCTTCGACCAATGAGGCGGCCTGTTTCGCCTTGCCTCTCGAATGCCAGCAACGCTGAAACGGAAAGGTTATAATACATTGATATATTTACCATAAAGTTTTGAATCAAATACTCACTTCTTTGTTTATATATACTGAAAAAAATAGGTCTACGTACATTTAGCTTAAAGAAATTTTATAATGTGAAGTATTATAATACATTTGCATGACATAGGGTGATCTTCTCTTTCACTAATTAGTTGTGATCCAATATAAGTATCAGTGTTATCTCCCATTTAGTTAAAACGGCGTATTTATACCCCCACAAACGAAGTTTGGGGGTATATAGAAGTGAGCTTGTCCGTCCGTCCGTCCGTCCGTCAGTCGGTCTGTTGGTTTCCGAACGATAACTCATGAAAGGGTTGATGGATTTAAATAATATTTCGTACACGGGTATAACACTATAAAATACAAGTCAAGTTCGACTTTGTTCACAAACCACCAATTTTTGACGGAGTTATGGCCCCTTTTCAACTTATAATTTGCCCAAAAAAAACGGTGTCCGGACGATAACTCATGAAAGGGTCGACGGATTTAAATAATGTTTAGTACACGGGTTTAAGACCATACAATACAGGTCAAGTTCGACTTTTGTTACAAACCACCAATTTTTGACGGAGTTATGGCCTCTTTTCAACTTAGAATTTGCCAAAAAAACGGTGTCCGGACGATAACTCATGAAAGGGTCGATGGATTTGAATAATATTTGGTACACGGGTATAACACCATAAAATACAAGTCAAGTTTGACTTTGGTTACAAACCACCGATTTTTGACGGAGTTATGGCCCCTTTTCAACTTAGAATTTGCCCAAAAAACGGTGTCCGGACGATAACTCATGAAATGGTCGACGGATTTAAATAATTATTGATACACGGGTTTAAGACCATAAAATACTGGTCAAGTTCGACTTTGGTTATAAACCACCAAGTTTTGACGGAGTTATGGCCCCATTTCAACTTACAATTTGCCCAAAAAAATGCTACAGTCAACTCTGAGGAACCTGCTAATTTGGGTTTGTATTAAATTTAAACAATTATTAATGCATCCTCTTTATGACCTTGTCTCTTTTTATTACACTTATACATCTTTGACATGAACGCTGTAACACGCAGATTTTTGTTAGTCTTCTTCCCTGATCACTAACCTCTCCTCTCCTCTCCTCTCTATTTGTTTTCCTTTTTATTTCATAGTTTGTAGTTTAAATAATTTGTTTGCCATTGTCTAAATTTTAGGAATATTTTGTAGCGGGAGGGCCGGATTTCTAATGTTGTAATAACTGGTGGCCCGACCCCATTTCCATGTACATTTATTGGAAATAAATATGTTTAAACTATACCATTGTTTTCTTGTAGTTGCGATGTTTATGTGACAAGGCGGTATTGGGGGGTATTAATCACTTTCAGTGATAATTCTAGTTCATATTTAAAAAAAATAAATATTATATATACTTATATGATAAATAACATGGTTAAACGTCACTTAATAACAGTTCTGGGTTTCAAGTTACAAAACGGTGCAGGATAGGGCATAAACGTTATACTCATTCATATTTATTACAACGTGAGCAATTACCAGAATGTATACCCTGCTTTGCACCGTTAACGGTCAAACACATCTTATTGGAATGTGTAGACTTTGATCCTATGCGTCAAAGGTACTACAATGTTAATACTATGAAAGAGTTATTTGATACTATAGATTTTAGTCTTGTTTTAGATTTCCTAAAATAAATCAGACTTTATAAATCATTATAATGTGTTCTTATATATATTTACTTGTTTATATACCCGTTGACAGGCATTTGTTGACTTACATATAAATTTTATATTACTACCATATCATCCCTTATTTTTAATAGTTGTATCCTTATATATTTCCATTAATTTTTAATTACTATTTAATTTCTTCATCTTTCATCGGTTTTTGCGCACAATATGACCTATGTATGTGTCGACGTGCCGTAAAACACCATTCATTCATTCATTCAAGTTATAAAAACCGCAAAATCAGTGGATACTAACCTTGGCATTATAATGCAATAACGAACAGAAGTTTAAAAAAAATGAAATTACCTCCTTTTACGTTGAAATAGGAACGAAATTATAATAGCTGTATCATGCGTACATGCCTGTCATGTGTTTAATTTAACTTTGTATATTATATTTTGATGACGAGATACTATATGTATAAGTCGAAATAAAATATATGTTCTGTTCTGTTCTGTTCTGGAAAGCAGGTAGATTAAAACGTTTTATTAATTTTTTCGCAGATATCGTTTCAAACACAATGCTCTGCATATATCTGGTAATTATGTTAATTACATTGTTAATGACCTCTGCCACGCATAGCCTAGAATATGTGCAAATTAATTTAAAATTCAATTAACTTGCTAAACTTATTTTTATCAGTATATATATAAACTCATTAAAACCTTGTGACGGGTTATATGTTTTTTAACGTCAACTAGTCGGATTGCAGGAGTTTTACCAAAACCTTTAGAAAACCAGACAGACAGACAGACAGACAGACAGATGCTTTATTTCAAATTTCCAGAATTTAAAGCCCGCGAAGATAAGTTACAAAGTATAACATGGCAATAGTGCAGTAATTAATACATAAAAACATACACTGAACGACTTTAAAAACACAACAGGGAAATAAACTGAGATAACTGACATATTTCAATAGATTCATCTATTCTATTTAACAATATCTACAGTTGGCTTGCTGAAAATTTCATTCAAATTTATTAACAATAAACTTGTTAAATTCAGAGCATAACAGTACGACCCCTAAAAGTAAAAGTCACAAAACTAATACCCGGTATATCCCAATATGCGTAGGAGATGTCAGACGTGAATTGCGGCTAATGGTGGATATTGTGACCTTTGCTTTTGGGGGTAGTACTGTTATATTTTAACTATAAAGCCCGTGAGGATAAGATACAAAGTATAACATGGCAACAGTGCAGTAATTAATACATAAATACATTTATGAAAACAATAATGTATATATCATCTCAATAATATGCTTGTATGCAGGTTGTATAGAACAGTTATTATGAGGTACCTGTTGATAATCCTTAAGATGGAGCATTAGGGTCGTATGTTGCTTGATCAGTGTTTTGAACTGTTTCTTGTCTTTCCGCCATACAACCAGGTCCGCGTCTGAAAATCTAAAGAAAACTAGCAGTGAATAAAATCATTCGAAAAATACAATTCATGTTAAGAAACCGAAATACATGGTTAAATCACAAAAACGTATCATAAAATTAAAACCAGGGAACAAATATGACTTATGGCTAGGATTTTCCGCATTTAGTTTGAGATGTTCGTGTGTTTAATTGCAGTTACTGTTTTTAAAGAAACTAACCCTCCAAATAGAGGAACAATTACACTACAAAACCGTTTTATCAAAACTATGTCCAGGTGTTAAGGTCATATAATAATATACATGTGCCGATTAAAAGTATTTGATTTTCCCACGGGTTCTTAAAATACACGTTAATGAAAATGCGTAAATGAATTATGAGTTAGAAACTCTAAATTCAACGCTCCAGTTTTGAGGTTTGGTCTGGCTGGTTAAAGCCATTATAGAGCTTGGATTCTCAAAATATGTAAGTTATATCTAAGTCGTCGTCAATAGAGAAGGATAAACATATCGGACAGGGAAAGCAGCATTCAAGGACGACAGTCAACCACAAAACACAAAAACAAACACGCAAACATGATTCGGCAGGTTTAGAAACGGTATACATAATTATGTTGTAACATTTGACTGCTGTTGGCGGGGTAGCTAATTTAAACACTCAGAAAATACTCTAAAATGAATTCTACACTTACAATACATCCTTTCCCTTTTGCTGGTAGACAGGACGTCTGTATGCGAAGGCAGCATCCCGTAACGCATAAAAACATCCCTGTAATTCTACAACTGAAAAATAAATATCCGATTCACTAAATTGGTTCCAATATGTTTTCAAAAAAGTGTGATAATGTATGCAATTCAAACAAAACATCATTATTTAATTCCAACATTCCTTTAATAATTATAATAATAATAGTAGTAACAGCAGCAGCAGCAGCAGCAGCAGCAGTAGTAGTAGTAGTAGTAATTATTAGTATTATTAGTATTAATTAATTAAATGTCAGAATTGACTACTACTTCATATAGTCCCAATGCGTAGACTACTAGTTGGCCAATGTTAAATGACAGAGCAGGAACAACGACCTCACCCTTGTTCAAAACCAACAATATCGTATAGTTGAAAGATTAAACGAAAGTATATAGGCCTATACTTGATATAGGTTGTCCGAGCCGCGGGTGATATTCACAGACGCACGACAATCTTGATGTTTGTAAACTCGCGGCGTCCCATTAATTGTTCTACATATCTTACATATTTGCAAAACAAAATGTATAATTTGTATTAATAGCTCCAAGCAAATTGTTTTTGCATATAGCTCCAAGCAAATTGTTTTTGCATATTACTATATGTGGATATTTGCACAAAATTTCAATACCTTCTACTAATATGCAAGCAGGTTCCACATAAAATGATACTTGATTCATAAATCGACGTACTTATGTTATTGCATGACAAATTCTGCAAAATGATTGTGTCCGTTCAACTAGTTTCAAATTGTTTGTTTGTTTGTTTGTTTGTTTGTATGGTGTTTTACGTCATTTTCAACACATGCAAGGTTTTTTTATGACGATCGATATTTTGTGGTGGTGGCCACCTATCCTGGGTAGAACCAGTACTGTACACCTCCCGCCATCCGTAAGAATCGATACTTCCTCACGTACAAGTCGAGCTGCCAGTGAGATTTGAACCCGCAGCGGTGAGTGGCGAAGGTTCGTTAACCATTTCGCCACGGAGGCAAATTGACGATAAATGCTGAATCAAAAACGAAAGTTGAATAATCAACCTGATTACGAATATTACCTTGCTGTAAACGTTTACAACAAAAATGTGTTCAAACATCGTAACTTTATGTTTGAGAAGATTTTAAACAATTGTTATTCATGAGAATTTCCAGAAAACCAGCAATTAACAAAATGAATTATCTTGTGTTGTCCCGTTCAACTCCATGCATTTTGCAATTTTTGTTTTGCTATATTTTGACTTTGAGGAATTCTAAATCTGTTTGTGATGGGGCTTAGCGTATACAGGTATGACTACTTTATGAAAGGGGATGTAGCGACACAGCCAAACCATCTTTATTATTAAGAGTTCTGAAAAACGTGAAGGGTGAAAGAATTATCAAATCCGACGATAAACAAAGAAGATATGATCATTTGAAGGTTCTGTTGAAATGGATATGGAAGCCGCCATTTTAAGAGCTATGGCATCACAGTTCTAAATGACCATATAAATATGAACATTTATTGATTTATAGGGAAAAATGACAGCCACTGTATGAAAAATATGTATACTTAATGGCAATAATGCTCTATATAAACAGTAACGAATTTTGCATTCATTACCACTGATTTTCTTTGCTTTAAATGATATTCATCAATATTCCATATATGGTAATTGGAACTATGACGTCATAGTTCTCAAAATGGCAGCTCCCACATCCGTTTAGAACATATTTCAAATGGTCATATTTGTTTTGGTTATCATCTGATTTCGATAATTCTTTCACCTTGTTCAAGTTTTAGTTTCCAAAAATAGATGTGCACACTTTCTTTTTTTGACTGAGTATAGTATGATTAAAGTAGGTATCCCGACAACAACAGTCACAGTTTACAACATATGTACACCGTCTCTAAACCTACTGACGACGAGGTATATAATTATATAACTTACATATTTTGAGAATCCAAATTCTGTAGACACAATATTATAAACGGCTTGAACCAGCCAGGCACTGAACCCCAAAGATAGAGCGTCGAATTAAGAGTTGCTAACTCATAAATCATTTTACGCATATTCAATCACGCATATTTTAAGAACACATGAAATATCCATACTTTTAATCAGCACATATATACATAATTATATAACCTGAGCTGGATAGACTTTTGATAAACGGTTATGCGGTGTAATTTTTCCGTTATTTGGCGTGTTAATTTCTTTATATAAATTATGATTTATTTTCTGAATTTTATTCTATTTTAAATGATATCATCATTAATGACATTTAAAGGGTGTTCTCTACTTACTCGGGAGTTTATGCACGTGTGCCAACTGTGTTAGCACGGTCATGGGGGCCGATCTGTTGCCACTAAGGTGACGCTCTCGACATAACCCTTCTGATAGGGTCAAAAATTTGCGTAAATCTGTGAACCTACAACACAAAAATAATGTTGTTATTATTTATAAGAAGTGCTATTCTTCCTTTATATCAGTATTATATGCTTTACAGGTGTGTGTTACTTTATTACACGGACGAATATAGCTCACGATCTAGTTGACATTCTATCCGATCACGTGATGCCCGAATCTAGACGTACCAAGTTCACTCACCGGTTATTTTATTGACTACTAACTCTGATTCTAGCTTCTCGGTTGAGGCTTTTATTTGCTTTCTTTCAACAGATTTTAAGACACACTTACATAACACCTGAGTAAATTATATATCAAGGAAACCGGCATTTCCGGTTGTTCTATAAAAAATATTTTACTTTAAAACTCGATCTAAAAAAAGAATGATCTAGCGTCTGTAAATTGTTTTGGTGGTGCATTTTTAATGCAAGATAAGGCGAGCTTGATTGTGACAGGATTCGTGGTGGGGTTGCCATTTAACGTCATTAATCATCCCCTCCTCCCTAATCCGCTCCCCGCACACACCCATCTCCCCCCACCCTCCCTCTGCACACACACTGTATTGACAATCCTAACATAAATACATCTATGTGCGAGTTTGTGTATTTGGCCTCTTTCATTCTTATATGTGTCCATCTGTCATTTCTTCCTACTTTATTATACTAACTATAGAGATGTAAGTATGCGTATCCACATCACATAAATAGTTAAATGAGACGGACAGATGAATATGGTTGTGGAAGAGGCCACTTTCCGAAAGCGTGGTAGACAATAATTATTGGCAGATCGCACACCCTGTCAAAAAGTTCAAAATTGTTTCCATTTAATACAATACAATAGAGAGCTAACCGAAGAAGTATTTCAACGAACTTACACATCAGATGTTTCGTTCCACACAAAATATCTTGGCATTTGTATGAGCTCCATTTCTTCGAAGGTTATGTTAACAAACCCAGCGTATATATGTTTTTAAGCAACGACGTCACTGACGTTGTGTTTCTAAACGACGACGTCGCTGACGTTGATTACGTCTCGAACATTTAGATCTCTCGCGAGACTTCTTATTTGTCTCTTTGGGTGGTCTATCATTCACTCTGTTTAAAAAGTTTGGCCTAAACAATTTCAAAATATATTCTGGTCAAAACAAGTAAGTCTAGAGTAGGTGGTGGTATGTATTACTTTTTTGTTGTTGATTGTTCGATTGCTCGATTAATTGATTGATTGATTGTGATTGATTGATTGATTGATTGATTGATTGATTGATTGATTGATTGATTGATTGATTGATTGATTGATTGATTGATTGATTGATGCAATCCATCCATACGTACACATTATTAAATAGGAAATAATGCGTTGGCGGCTGCATATATAATGAAAATAAAAATAAACGCATAATGGGTATTTCCGCTATATATTGTATGTTTAATATGCTACTGCTAATCAAATGGTACAGGGCGACATTATGCCTCTCCTTTCGGAAATAAAGTTTAAACAACACCGAACACACCAATGGTTACCCCTTTAACGTTTCATTATCGACAGAATGCGCATTTGGCTCAAGCAGTTGAGCAAACTTAGACTTTAAACGTTGCAATCTGTTAACATTAAACACAATACTGAAATGGCTTGCTTTTTTCAAACGAAACTTCAACATATATGAATTTATACTTTGACTAAAATGTCTGCTACATGACAGAGTTGCTCTTCTGTATTTAGCTGTAGACTCTTTGTACAAAACACGTTGATATATATCTGGAATATTACGTGGAATTAGGTATATAATTATAATAGTGTAAATTTTTTGATTATGCGTTTCTTTTTTCTTTCAGTATATTAAGTCTGAAGAGCGATTGGTGTCAAGAAAAAAAACACCATGTGTTTCAGTTCCATATGAAATATTCACATACATTACATGGAAACGCATGTTTCCTTTGTGGTTTAATTATTGTTTATGAACATGTTTGGTCTGGAAAACTCGACCACTAGGTGTCTGGTCTGGAAAACTCGACCACTAGGTGTCTAGTCTGGAAATCCATACCACTACAGTAGGTGTCTTGGCTGGAAAACTCGACCACTAGGTGTCTCGTCTGGAAAACTCGACCACTAGGTATCTCGTCTGGGAAACTCTACCATTAGGTGTCTCGTCTGGAAAACTCGACCACTAGGTGTCTCGTCTAGAAAACTCGACCATTAGGTGTCTCGTCTGGAAATCCCGACCACTAGATGTCTCGGCTGGAAAACTCGACCACTAGGTGTCTGGTCTGGAAAACTCGACCACTAGGTGTCTGGTCTGGAAAACTCGACAACTAGGTGTCTCGTCTGGAAAACTCGACCATTAGGTGTCTCGTCTGGAAATCCCGACCACTAGATGTCTCGGCTGGAAAACTCGACCACTAGGTGTCTCGGCTGGAAAACTCGACCACTAGGTGTCCGATCAGGAAAACTCGACCACTAGGTGTCTGGTCTGGAAAACTCGACCACTAGGTGTCTCGTCTGGAAAACTCGACCACTAGGTGTCTCGTCTGGAAAACTCGACCATTAGGTGTCTCGTCTAGAAATCCCGACCACTAGATGTCTCGGCTGGAAAACTCGACCACTAGGTGTCTCGGCTGGAACACTCGACCACTAGGTATCTCATCTGGGAAACTCTACCACTAGGTGTCTCGTCTGGAAAACTCGACCACTAGGTGTCTCGTCTAGAAAACTCGACCATTAGGTGTCTCGTCTGGAAATCCCGACCACTAGATGTCTCGGCTGGAAAACTCGACCACTAGGTGTCTGGTCTGGAAAACTCGACCACTAGGTGTCTGGTCTGGAAAACTCGACCACTAGGTGTCTCGTCTGGAAAACTCGACCATTAGGTGTCTCGTCTGGAAATCCCGACCACTAGATGTCTCGGCTGGAAAACTCGACCACTAGGTGTCTCGGCTGGAAAACTCGACCACTAGGTGTCCGATCAGTAAAACTCGACCACTAGGTGTCTGGTCTGGAAAACTCGACCACTAGGTGTCTGGTCTAGAAAACTCGACCACTAGGTGTCTCGTCTGGAAAACTCGACCATTAGGTGTCTCGTCTGGAAATCCCGACCACTAGATGTCTCGGCTGGAAAACTCGACCACTAGGTGTCTCGGCTGGAAAACTCGACCACTAGGTGTCCGATCAGGAAAACTCGACCACTAGGCTGGTTTTGGTAGGTGAATCTCTTGCAACCAATTGTAGACACAATTCAATAACTGTTAACAGTTTACTTCGGTCACAATATATATATTATTTAAGGATTGTTTTTCATTTTTTGCGATGTTATCGAAGTATAACACGGCAATGATGGGTCACAAAGCAAATTGTATAAAACCGCGTAGCGCATCGAAGCGTTTTTTATACAAAATGTGTGACCCATCATCGACGTGTTATACTTCGTTAACATCGCAAAAAATAAAAAACAATCCTTATAATTACAAACTTATATATATCAATGATAATCTTTGCTGACAGTCGATTTTCATTTCACCTGCCCTAGTAAGCTCTGAATTAAATTAATTTCAGTTGAACCGATGAGCCAAATCACACATTTCCAAATAGAACCGTTTCCTAAAAAAAATGTTTCTAGTGGCGACGCCCGTAGCTGCTTTTAGGCACTGCAAACCCCGACCGAAAACCTTTTCCCCGATAGGCTATGCTCTTTTATCCCCAAAAGTGTCTCCCAAAACTCGCCAGAGTGCACCATTTTACCAGCGGAAAAAGGTTTAAAATATCGGTTATTCTTATTGATTAAGTCTTTTTAAAATAACATGACATACTGTACACATAATCAAGCGTTACGATTGTAATGTTAAGACAAAGTGTTTTACCTTTACTGAGTATCTGTTTAAATCCGCTGTTTATGTACATTCGTTGTGACGTAGTGACGTCATGTAACGTTCGTTACGTCATCGTAAATAGGAAAGAAAATCAGGGGCGTAGTCAGGTGGAAGGTCGGAAGCCGGTACCGTTCCATTTTTTCCCTAATATAGTGTTTGGAAGCCCAAGCATACCTCGGACCCATTTCGCCGCTCAAATAAAATGTTGGGCTTCCAGTTTAGTCTGCGCCTGCCATTGGCGTAGCTCTGCATAGGCCATGTAGGTCCGGGCCTACGCCTAATTTTCAGAAATAGAAAAATTAAAAATTCCAAAAATGCAATAAAAATCGGAGGGGGAGGGAGGGAGGGAGGGCGTGGGGAGGGGGGAGGGGGTGCTATAGAGGCGGCGTAGTGGTTGTGGTAATTGGTACACGTAATCATTAATCTATCAGCGAGTAAACGTTCAAGAAACAAGTTAAAACATCTTAATACGTTTAGTGTACAATTTCTAGTCATTTGGGCTCTTTCGGTAACTTACAGTACATTTAATTTATGAGCGCCTATCAGCCATGATCAACATTTACAAGCGGGCTTTTCGAAATGGCGAAGGTCGGTCCACCGTATTCTGACCCGGGAATTGAGCGCGATGTATGGGACGATGAGGCTATGTTCGCGTTACTTTCTGAGAAGTGGACTACGGCGAATGACTTCCGATTTCCTTCCAGGTAGGCGGGTCGTTTAATTCGTAATTACTTCAATAACCCCCCACACCACCCCACTCTTCTCACCTACCACACTTAAAAAACAACGCATCCATAAACACTGCTGGTTTATAATATCTTAATATTTTCTTATCTAAATATTATTTTAAAATCAAAGAATGAAATTAATAAATTAAATTAAACTGCTACATTTTACGTGCACCGCATATATTTAATACAAGTACACAGTTCGCACAGTTCACACAGTTTTTAGCGACAGACGGGTTGGCCAAGGGGTTAGCGGCGATGCGCTTGAATATTTCGGCCCTCATGGTAGTGGTTCGAGTCTTATCTTTTTTCTTCTTTTTTTTATGCGTTTTGCTGTACATATACGTAATGCCTATACATTAATATTTATTGGAGGATCCAAGTCGCCCAGCAGTATTTCATCTTAAACCGTCTTGTGCAATGTGCTTAATTTTTTAATTGGCATTTTTTTTTCCAGAAATATTGGCGGTAAAGGCAAAAGGTTCAATGCCAGCTGGCTGACTGATTACCCCTGGATTCGATACTCGATGTCCCAAGATGGATTACTATGTGCACCATGTCTTTTGTTTGGAAAGGTAGCGAAGGAGAAGACATTTACAGCAAAGAACCCTTAATTGACTGGAAAAATCTGTCAACATATGTTAAACGGCATGATTTGGATGAAGGGCACAGGATATGTTCCATGTTGTGTGAAAACTTTATTGATGTGAAAACTGGAAAACAAAAGTCAATAACCACACAGTTGTCTTCGTCCATCAAACAAACAGTGGAAAGAAACAGACATATTCTATTTGAGATTATAGACGTACTTGTTCTTCTTGGGCGGCAAAATATCGCTGTAAAGGGGTCACACAGAGGAAAAGAGTAATGTCATGGCTATTCTCCAACAAAAAGCGAAGAAGGACCCGATTCTGGCTGACCATCTGTCAAACGCCCAGACGAATGCCAAGTACACGTCCCCCGATGAAAAAAACCGAACTGTTAGGTCTGTGTTCTAAACAATTAATTGAAAAGGTAATTTCAGATTGCAAACAGTCTGTGTTCTTTTCCATCATCGCGGACGAATCAACGGATTCTTCAACGAAGGAGCAACTTTCTTTATGTGTACGTTTTGTGGCACTGACTGGTCATACACACGAAGTAAGAGAAGAATTATTAGGGTTTTCAACATGTCGTTCAATTAAAGGTACTAATTTAGCACAAACAATACTAGATAATATACAAGAACATGGTTTGGACATTCTAAACATAAGAGCGCAGTGCTACGATGGCGCAAGCAACATGTCAGGCAAATATAGAGGGGTACAGGCCCTTATCAGGGAGCGGGTGCCATCGGCACGCTACGTCCACTGTAAGTCGCATAGCTTAAACTTGGCACTTGTACATAGCTCAAAAGTACAGTGTGTACGTACGACGATGGCTACAGTGCAGGACATAGCATTCGCATTCGATTACTCCGCTAAACGTCTGGTGGCGTTTGCTGATGAGCTCGCTAATGATGCAGTGAGTAGGGAGGCTATGGAGGGCAGGAAGAAGCTGAAAATTCTCTGTGAGACAAGATGGATGAGCAGAGCAGATTCATTGACAACGTTCAAAAACGCATTCAGGGTTGTGGTTCATGCTTTAGAGACACTACAAGCCGACAGTGACACAAAATCAGGTCAGCGCCTGGCGGCCATCATGCAGTTCGACTTCATCATTTCCCTTGTCGCCGCACAGCACATCCTTAGCAACCTGGTCGGTCTAACAGCTATACTCCAAAAGGTATGAGGTAAAAACTAGGAAACAACACACATTTTTAAATAGGTGTTTTCACATTTAAGGTTGTCCACGTGATTGTAGTATGAGTAAAACATTGATTTCTTTTCCCACGATTCCACAACTATATGTATATACACAATTTTCTGAATCATAACAGTTTTTCAATGATCAGTAGTCGGGTCGAATCCCAAATCTGCTCATAACAAAGTTCTATAAAATAACACATTTGTGCAGGTCGATATGGATCTGATCGAGGCAGTCCGGGAGACGAAAGTTGTAATGCAGATATTTAGAGAAGAGAGGGAAGATCCACTTGTGTGGGATGCTATATTCCAGGAAGCCACCGATATAGCAGGTTTCAGGTACGCATGCATTTTTTTAAATAGAAAAAACAAACATACTCTGTGGATGTTATTAGTAATTATTATTTTTGCCGAGAGCTGATCTTGACGGTGTTTGTTTTTTGTTACGTTTAGTGCATATCAGAGGTTCATGGAACCACCTAAGCAGGGTCAGTCCAAACGATAATCGCAATGCGTACATATGTTTGCTGTTTCAGATAACCATCATGACATTGTATTTGTTTTGATAGTACGAAGTTGTCATGAGTTGCGGCTGTAACAATCGGCCTTCTGTAACTGTATAATATGAAAATTTCATTTTTTAATTGTCCTAGAAGATTATTTATTTTAATTTCAGGTTAACTCAACAGTCCCTCGTCAACATGCAAGGCAGCAGCACCGAGCGAACTATGCCATCGAAGAGCCTAAAACGTACTGGAGAGTTGCGCTGTACAACGTTTTTTTTGATCACCTGCTACTGGAGATGGAAACGCGCATAGTAGAAAACGAAGACCGGTACACTGCCCAATTGCTGATTCCTTCTCGGCTTCTAGAGGCTCAAGCAGCAGATGTTCAGACTGTGTATGCTGCGTACGCAGAGGACCTCACCGACTCTATTGAGGTCTTTGAAAACGAGGTCCGTAGATGGAAGACACGATGGCAGCTTGCTGAGTCAAAGCCATCGACCCTCATAAGCACCTTAGACAAGACCAACAAGGACGTGTATCCTAACATATACACAGTCCTCTTCGTGCTGTTAACGATGCCAGCGACTTCCGCATCCTGTGAAAGGTCATTCAGCTCCATGAAGCGAATAAAAACGTGCTTGCGTTCAACAATGAGTGGGGAGCGGCTATCTGCCATTGGTGTCATGCACGTGCACGGGGAGATGGACATAAACATAGAAAATATTATCAACACATTTGCGTCGTTAAAATGCAGAAACCTAGATTTTATTTAAAATGTGGTGCCTAATTGTTATTAGATATAAAAGTATATATCTAAACATGTTTTAAGCCAGAAAATATCATTTTCATATATATTTGTGTAGTTATCTTTGCCCTTCTTAAAGTCTAAAATATACGTCAGCACGCATCTAATGCATTCTAACATAAAAAAAATCCGGGGTGCCCCCGGACACCCCTAGTATTATAACTTTAACTGCGGGCCTATGCCCTCAAAATGGCCAAGCTACGCCCCTGCATGCGCAATCGGAAATATTTTATTTTGACGTGTTATTGAGAAATAACAGGACACTTTTAAGAATGACTAACCAATCAGAATGCAGTAAATATGGGTATTGTTCGCAGTCTGTAATTATATAAATATATACACATTTTATAGTTTGTACAAATACTGTACTGTATTATAGTGTTAAATCAACACGCGAATTAATATTAATAATACAACAAAACATAAGCTGCCTGGTCGAGTTTCCCAGACTAAAAACTATGTCATTAACAAAAATTAAATCAGACGGATGATGGGGTCCAGTGTAGGAGGCAGTGTAGTGCGTATGTACATTAAATGTAACGGAAACACAAAACAAAAATTGTATCCTATATGAATTTTCACCCACAATTTCTCCTGAGAATTAACTAATTAAAAAAACCGCTTTCACTGCTTTCCTAATACGAGCTAGACAATATTTATTGGCAGACCACAAACCCTGTCAAAATGTTCATTCTTATAATGATAGTGTAGAAAGCCAAGTTGTGAAGTATTCTAATGAACTTACACATCAGATTTTTCGTTCCAGACACAATATCTTGGGATTTTTAAGAGCTCCATTTCTTCGAAAGTAATGCTTGCAAGCGACGACGTCAGTCTGGCGTTGTGTTTCTAAGCGACGACGTCTCTGGCGTTGAATAAGTCTCGAACATTCTGATCTCTCGCGATACTTCTTATCTGCCGCACTTGTTTAAACGCATTTCATTGCGTTGTTTTTTCACAAAATATACAAATGGGTCGGACCACAAGTTCTTACACCCTTCCCAATACAATTTCAATTAAAAAGAACAGTTGTAATGTATAGCTGTCACGATAGTTAGTTGAAGGAAATATAAAAGAAAAGAAGGGGGAGAAGAAGACATAGAATATATTTTAATAAGAGTACATAGGGTCAGTCCGAACAAATTGCTGAGTTGTTTTATACACTAGTTAAAACGAGAGGTATTTATATATATGTTTGCACAGCTAGAAAAAAATAATATTTTCTTTATCACTAAAATCTGTATTGCCAAAACACAATTTGTCAACGTTCAATGGATGGAACAGTCTGATTGGTATACAGGTTACGCCTCTGTTCAATAAGTCGAGGAAATTTAAAAAGAAAATGTTCAGAACCTTCTTTGTCTTATCCACAGTCGCATATTAGTGATACGCGTAAATGGTTCAAATGCAAATCTCCATTAAGGTTGCTGCATAAGTTTCGAATGCGAACATGAATTATATAAAGGGATCAGGAGCCGCATAAATAAAACGGCGGGACCGTGGGACACAAACATTTTATCGAGTAGACAACCTTTAAATGCCTTTAAGGATACTAATTCACGAACATGTTAAGTAGATTCCAAAGACTTAAAGACGACGAGGTAAATGATTTGGAAAATATCTCGGTTCTCCTTATTTATCGGTGTTACTAGTTATCGGAGTTCCTCAAGTTGTAATTATGAATATCCCTAACAAACGAAGGAAAACAGTTACCAGTACACTCTCCGGCAACATGTTATTTTAGCTTTAAATATGGCTGTAAGTTTTTGAAATGTTCGTCTAAGTAATGTTCATCAAAATGCCACTGACTGTTAAATAATTGTGATAGAGCTGTTTCCTCGTTCGTTTTGATTGATCTCATCAGTTTTTTCTTGCATTATAACGTTTAAAATATGTAAATCTTCATGTAAAGTCAAAAAAGGTAGCAACAATACTGAGCAGTGAAAAAAGGACATTATTAGCTATACTATGTTTATACAACCAGTATATTTAAAAACGCAACACTTCGTATTTATGAATGTCTAGCGATGTTAAAGATCCTCGTGCAAAATGTGTTTTAACTAAAGAAGTAGAGCAAATCGTATGCAACTGTTTATCGCCATATGTTAACCTTTAGGACACAAAGACTTGTGTACTAATATAAAATACAGTCATGTTTTTAACAAACAAAAAAACAGATGACTAAAATTAATAGAAAATAAAAAAATGCGTTTTTATATGTACTGAGTATATAATGTCTACTTTTGTGTACTTTAAATGGACATTGTAGCATGATCGGGACATTTCCTTTGTTGAATGCCGCAGAGCATTAAATCGTTTAATTTAGGGTAACTAAGGGGCGTGGCTATACCGTACTACAACTACCAGATATTGGAATTTAGAGTACGGTCACTATGACGTCACTCTGTTACGAAGTACACCATGCTACAAAAAGATAGAGTCTGTCTCAGCTCGTTGGTTATTTAAATAAGCCAACTCGCTGAGACCAGACTCTATCTATTACTTATACAGTTTAATTTATAATTATGATCTCTGTTCCGTGAATATAGTGATGAAATGTATAATATCTGTAAAAGTTTAAATATAGTGATAATACTCCTCACATCAACTATAGATATCTGAAAAAGTGGCATTTGACTTGTCATAGCATTAACGTCAGATAACTGTCAGATGATAAGTAAGCGAAAAAGAAACGCAACTCGAGAATTTCGGCTATATATTGTATAAGTCCACATAATAGTCTTAAGAAATTCCAAGATGTTTTTGCAAGTTGCAGTTGATAAGAGAAAAGACACAACTGTGATTTTGTAGACGTTTTAATCACAGTACACTTGGTAACAAGAAATTCATCATTGAAAATGTGATCCAGTTCAATACTGTATTTAACGTAAAGAGTTTGCAAATTTGTGCATACTAAGTTCGTTCACATGCTTGAGCCAAACGCGTACTCTGTCAATAATGAAACTTTGAAGGAATACTATTTGCTGTGTTATGTAATTAAATTGAATGTTGTTTAACGGCTCATTAACACAGTATATGTTATTTAGAACCGCCCCAGAGAGAGGGAAATGATATATATGAATCCGGGAATCGGGATTGCTATGGTTCTTTAACATGCTCGGAGGATAGACTGATACACTTGTATCATTCGATTAACAACAGCATACAATATATATCTGAAATTCCCGAGTTGCGTTTCTTTTTCGTTTAAGTATATATCTGAAAAAAGTGACATTTGCCTCGTGATATGCATTAAAGTTAGATGACTGTTAGATGATAAGTATGTACTTCTATCATAGTTGGGTCACCATTACTATATCCAAGTAGGGAGTGAGCGGTAGCTAGCATATTTCACTACCGCTCATGAACAGTCTCAATCAAACCGAGGCTGCAATAATTCGTATGTGTCGTGCTCAGCCGTTCCCAAAGGTCCGATATCATACTCTTTTTTTAGTTATACATGCATGTAAGGCCACAACTGTACAGTACTGGTTCTACCCAGGACTAAAAGTAAGTAGTCTGCCACCACAAAGTAAAATCGAGAGTCATATATAACCTAACATGTTTTGAAAATGACGTGAAACACCAAACAAACAAATGTCCCACCACGGTGCTTTTTCCTCTCTGGCTACGGTCTAGGTAAGTAATCTCATTTACACCTTCTGTATATTTAATGAAAATTATTTTTAATACAAATAAAACAGACGCTGAATATTAAAGGTAATGTAGCGACACAGCCAAACCATCTGTATTATTGAGAGTTCTGAAATACTTGAATACGGGTGAAAGAATTATCAATATCGGATGATAAAGAAAGAAGATATGATCATTTGAAGTTTCTGTTGAAACGGATATGGAAGCGACCATTTTGAGAGCTATGACATCACTGTTCTAAATGACCATATATGGAATATTTATAAATATGAAAATTTACGAATTTATAGGGAAAAATGACAGCAACAGTATGAACAATATGTAATACTTAATGGCAATAATGCTTTATATGACCAGTAAAAAACTCATTCATGTGCAGTGGTTTTCTTCGTTTTAAATGCTATTTATCAAAATTCCATATATGGTAATATGGAACTATGACGTCATAGTTCTAAAAATGGCGGCTCCCATATTCGTTTTAGAATAACCTTTAAATGGTCATATCTTTTTCGTTTATCATCCGATTTTGATAATTATTTCACCTTTTTTCAAGTTTTTCAGAACTCTCAATAACAGAGCTTGTTTGGCTGTGTCGCTACATTCCCTTTAAAGGCAATAACTCACCAAATAAGGCAAAATTACACTAAAAGAATTTTTAATCCAAACCCTATCCTGGAGTTCAGATCATAAAATAATTTATATGTGCCGATTAAAAGTATAGGTTTATTCATGGACACCTAAAACACCCGAGATTGAATATGCGTAAATGAATTATGAGTTTGCAACTCTTAATTATACGTTCCAGTTTTAGGTTTGACTGGTTAAAGCCGTTTCTATCGTGTCTATAGAGTTCGGGTTTTCAAAATATGTAAGTTATATATAAAGCCGTTTATATTGTGTCTATAGAATTCGGATTTTCAAAATATGTAAGCTGTAAATATATGTGTTAATACAACTTTTAAAATCAGTATAAGGTAATTTGGCATTAGATGTAAAGTTAGTGCTGCTTTAGCACTATCAGCTCTACCATTACCACGTATTCCTACATGGCTTGGAAGCCAGCAGAAAATAATAACATTATCAACTGTAAGTGAATTGTACTTTTGTAAAAGTTGAAGCACAACTGGGTTATCATGTTTCATATTACCCAGGGCTTGAAGAGATGAAAGGGAATCAAAAAAGATTACAAAATGGTCATCATGAGATTCCTGAATATATTAAATTGTACAACGTTAGAGATACCTGCAACTTTTGTTATAACTTTATGGATTTTTTTTCTGAGCGCCAAACAGTGTCAGTTGAACTGAATGTTGATAATCAATACATTATGGGTAATTAGAGATACCACAGGTCGAAGGGAATGATATATACGAATCCGTGTCTAAACTTCTCTTACTAACGAATAGATTCATATGGTCCTTAAAATGCTCGGATGATAGACTCCAATACAAGGAATCAACCGGTTTACGTCTCTATCCGACGGACGAGGCTAAGAAAAGTGTCTTGCCCATGAACATTCCGACAAAACTTAGTGACGCCGATGATGCCTGAACCAGATCCTCCAGTTCCAAGGTCACCGTACCATGGGCCATGGCAGCCCCCTCAAATAGTATCAACAGCTTTGGGAAATCGACAAAAACGAGTACTAACTTGTTTGAATTTATATTAATATTTTATTTGTTTTAATTATGCAAATGTGAACTGCTGGTTTACAGTCAGGTCTAAAACCTGCTTGAAATGCATTATTAACGTTATTGGCGTCCATATACGTATGAAAGGTAGTAGGCGAAATAAAATTCATTGACACTTCATTCAACTGCGACAACAATAGTTTTACAATTATACACTTCATGATTGTAAGTAAATCATAAAAATAAATCATGACAAATTCAATCACTGGCTTTATTTTCTGGATAAAGCTGTACGTCGGAAATTTGGAAAAATCCCCATTTCTTCAAGGAAAACATTTTGGAATGTCTTGTCCAACCAAATCCAACCTTGTTGTCATGTGACACAAGTTTCAGTTTTACAGTGTCGTCTGAAATGAAAAAAACATGCATATATAGTATTATTAAAAGAAAGGGCATTATTAGTTTTCTACTAGTATGTATACTCAGTTGCAAAAGAAACTGGACACTTTGGAAATTTTACTTTACACCCTATCCTCATTATCAAGCGACAGTCCCTTAATGATTCGACCTATTGAAAAAACAAATGACAACATGATATTGGCAATGGAATGATAAACACTTTGGTACCAAACACGGCATATTCATTTTGGAATTTGTCAATTTAATTCTAAAAATACTTTATACAATTAAATCTAAACAAAACTCAGTGTCCACTTTATTTTGCAACTGAATATCGTATACATATGAAAGCAAACGATCAAGTTGACTAGATGTTTGTTCGTTTGTTTGTTTGGTGTTTTACGTCATTTTCAACACTTGCAAGGTTATATATGATGGTCGATTTTTTTATATTTTTTAATAGAGGAAGACCACCCACTTTCCCTGGGTATAAGCAGTACTGTACACCTCCCGCCATCCGTAAGAATCGACACTTCCTCGCAAGTCGAGCTCCCAATGGGATTCGAACCCGCAGAGGTGAGAGGCGAAGGTTTAGTCAGGGAGTACGTTATATAACTTGGTAAAACTTTGCGTTATTAGTAAAATTATTATTATTATAAAACAATATGTTATTTGTTCGGTTAAGTAAGTAATAGGACAGCTGCCCCTTGTACATGTATTTTGATATTCAACATTGTGTTATTGCAGAATACTGGAATACACCAGAGGATCAAATGCTGCAATGTTAGCATCGAACATTTAGCAAGAACGGCGAGTGAAGATTTGTTATATTTCGATACGTTTGCATTTACTTGACCACTGTTGGTTCATTTCATAAGATTTGTTATTATTTTGTAATTTTGTTCATTATAACGAATGGTAAAAATCACAAAATGGACAGGATTCTATAGAAGTTATAATAACCGTAAATGGACTTACCCTTTTTTAGTTTTAAATCATGATCTAAGACTGGTTCAGAGTTTTCTATCACCGTTCCGAAGTAATTTGGTGAAGCTGCGGAAGGTAAAGAAGCAAAATTAAGAAATATGTAAGCATGTCTAGTTGTTTGTTTGTTAGTTTGTATGGTGTTAAACGTCATTTTCAATATATATGACGGTCGATTGTTTTTTTTGTGCAGGCAGACCACCCACTTTTTCTGGGTAGAACCGGTACTGTACACTTACCGCAATCCGTAAGAATACATACTTTCTCACTTACAAGTTGAGTTCCCATCGGGATTCGTACCCACAGCGGTGATAGGCGAGAAGGTTTACAACGCAATGTCGTTAACCCCTCAACCACGGAGTCGCTTGCATCATGTATGTTGTGATATAGAGACATATAGATATATATTATTCAGATATGTTGCGCGATAGAGACATACCGGTATATCGTATTTCGTACAGTATATGTTGTCAGATAGAGATACAGCGGTATATCATATGTCGTATAGTGTATGTTGTCAGACAGAGACATAGCGGTATGTCGTATAGTGTATGTTGTCAGATAGAGATATAGCGGTATATCGTATAGTGCATGTTGTCAGATAGAGACATAGCGGTATATCGTATAGTGTATGTTGTCAGATAGAGGCATAGCGGTATATCGTATGTCGTATAGTGTATGTTATCAGATAGAGACATAGCGGTATATCGTATGTCGTATAGTGTATGTTGCCAGATAGAGACATAGCGGTATTTCGTATAGGGTATGTTGTCAGATAGAGGCATAGCGGTATATCGTATAGTGTATGTTGTCAGATAGAGACATAGCGTTATATCGTATAGTGTATGTTGCCAGTAGAGATAAAGCGGTATATCGTATAGTGCTTGTCAGATAGAGACATAGCAGTATATCGTATGTCGTACAGTGTATGTTGTCAGATAGAGACATAGAGGTATATCGTATATCGTATAGTGTATGTTGTCAGATAGAAATATATTGTATACATGTGTGTTGTGAGATAAAAACATCGCGGTATATGTTGCGAGATAGAGCCATTAAAGATTCTATCGTACACATATATGGTGTAAAAGAGTGACAAAGCGGTATATTGTTTACATGTACTATATTATATAGTGAGAGCATATGTTGAGCGGTAGTAATACAACGGTTTGTTTTATACTTCAGCAGTGAAATAGTGGATTTTAGCAATGAAATAAAAGCGGTGTTTCATACGTGTGAAATATAATAGGAGTATTACTATAGTAACTTGTTCTGGAAGTTTGTATCACCTCGAGTAGGTAAATGCCAGACCAGGATCACACGAGAGGCGGGGCCTCGAGTGTGAACCTAATCTAGCATTTACCTACGAGAGATGATACAAGTTTTCAGAACAAGTTACCATAGTAATGATCCTTTTATTATATACCTCTTTACATATCATTAAAATAGAATACATGTATAAAAAAACAAATTTATTACAAAATTGTATTAAGTCAAATTAACTGAAAACCACCGACTGAAAAGACATGAAAACATGTACATTAGATTGCAAAAACTGCACATGTGTTCATTACACATGGCAGATGATGATGGCTGGACAATTCAAATTTTGGTGAATTTACCAACTGACATAATGTTAAATTAACTAATTAACCCACAATGTTCACAAATGCACAAACATTCTGATTCATATTTCATGTTAAAACATCCATTGTTCTTAATGGATTACTAACTGGGCAGTCCCCAACATTCCAATCTGACATTTGTGTATGGGAAGTCAAAATCTATTTTTTAGTAGTATAGTGAGATGGATTTGGAAAACCTCTAGAGGTGATACAGGGTTTTTGTATTCCATTGTAGGAAAATGAAGGTACTAAGTATATAATTATTGATAGGTATATAATAAAGAGTTTTATTTTTTTTCACTCCCGGTACTACTTTTTTTTTATATCAAAAACAATTATTTTGTTATTTGTTTTTTAAAAATAAATGTTTAATATATATCATTCAACTGTAAATGGTCTAACTAAAAATATGAGCTATAGTTTTAAAACCCTTCAAGCATTTCAGAATTATTGTCATTTACAGCGAAAAATGTCAGTTGGTCATTTTTTTCAAAAACTGCTGTTTTCAGAAAGTTATATCATTGGATATATCATTGGATTGGAAATAACTTAACTAAGAGAATGAGTCGTAGGTTATTGAAATCGGTTAAGTGGTTTATAAGTTATGCGGAATTAAAAACAGCAATTGTATCATACTAAGCCAATGACGTCGTCACTTTTTTTAAAAATAAATCTGCATACTGCACTACAGTATGCAGTACACTTCGATTATAAAGCATAAAATAAAAATAAAATGTGTTGTTTTGTCGTGAATAACAAATTTTATTTCATCTCGAAGTGATCAAACTTAAATATTTTCACTCCTGCTTCGCATTCGTGAAAATATAAAGTTTTCACACTTATCGATGAAATAAAACCTGTTATTCACTCCAAACTACAAAATATCCTCTGTATATCGTATACATGTACGTAGAGAGATGGAGATATAAAGCTGTACCGTATTTTGAATCGTTGTTTCCATAGCTGTACAAACTAGGTTCCATGCACGGCTTCGTTATTGCCTCATTGAACTCTGGACCGGATACATCAGCCTAACAGAACAAACAAAAGTTGAAGAGAGTAAAAGGAGAAAGACAACAAAGAGAGATATAGATATACTAGAGTTTAATCAGTTTTAGGAAGTTTTTGGCATTTGTTAAATTATGGATAACTAATTCAATTCGGGTTTTACGTCCATCCAACACAAACAAGGTTATATGTCGCCAGTATGAATAAACATTCCAGGCCAACTCTCCATTTACATCTAGATAAAATATTCAGAATAGGCCGAGAGCCTTCTCACATGCAGAACTGCAGAGTATCTGCAAATTCTATTGTAAACATTACATTTTTCGCTAGAGCCACGATCATTGTTTTCTTCCACCACTCAAGTAGCACCTACAGGGATGATGATGAAGACCTTTAATGAACATGGCAAAAGTGACAAAATGAACATGAATTCGTGGGGATTTTACCCCTCTGCCTGGATAAGCAGTGGCCCTATTCTTAGTTGAAACTTATTTATTTTACATCGATTGTAACGAAAGCTCTATGAACTTATTTGAATCACTCTCGATGTCTTCCTGTGTAGAACCAGTACTAAGCAATGCAGATAAAGTGTATTGCTTAGGGACACAACGCATATGGCAATGACGGGAATCGAACCCACGACTTTTGAATCATGGGTCCAACTCGCTACCACCAGACCACAGCGCTCCTCAAAGGGCCCTATTCTTGCCTAGGTATTTTCGTTAGTTTCCTAATGTAGCCATACGATTCAATAAACTTGTTAGTAACACACAAAACCGTTACGGAAACTATATTTAAAACAAGATCAGGAATCGCTGATCAAATAGCAAGAAACTAACAGAATGTAAATAAACTAACAACAACACAATTTATAATTATTCATGCATTGCCAAAGAGTCATAAACACGAACATCAGTGATTTATTTACTTGTGATTTTTTTTGTCACATGACTCATTAAAATCCCAAAGTTTAACATAGTTTCCATCATAGACTGACCGATTGGTTTTGTCATTATAACGGAAACTAACTCGCATAAACACAATTGTAGGTAAAACACTGTAATACATGAACAAACGTTTAAGAAATTGGTGAAAATACAAAAGATGACACAATCCGTAATATTCAAGACTAAAATGTCAATAAAAACTTACCGGTGGTAGTTTGAAGACGTAAGTTTTGCTTGCGATTTCGTACAGACGTTTACTAATTCTGTCACAATCCAAATCCACACTGTATCTACAAGATTAAAGACAAAGATTACAGACTACACAATATGCAACTGCTTACTGATACGTGTTACTAGCAATTGCCATTCATTATATTTGTTAACCATACATGATATAAACACCGTAGCCTTACGTGGCAAATATATCGTTGTTCTATGAGGTATGGACACCGTAGCCATGCTTGCCTGGACACCATAGCCATACGTGGTTTGGACACCGTAACCATACGTGGTATCGACACCGTATTTGTTATGGACACCATAGTCATACGTAATATGGACACCGTAACCATACGTGGTATCGACACCGTATTTGGTATGGACACCATAGTCATACGTGATATGGACACCGCAACCATACATGGCATGGACACCGTAACATACGTGGTATGGACACCGTAACCATAAGTGGCAAGGACACCGTAACCATACGTGGCATGGACACCGTAATCATACGTGGCATGGACACCTTAGCCATACGTGGCATGGACACCGTAACATACGTTGCATGGACACCTTAGCCATACGTGGCATGGACGCCGTAACCATACGAGGCATGGACACCGTAACAGACGTGACATGGACGCCATAGCCATACGTGGCATGGACACCGTAACCATACGTGGCATAGACACCTTAACCATACGTGGCATGGACACCGTAACCATACGTGACATGGACACCGTAACCATATGTGGCAAGGACAACATAACCAAAAGTGGGAAGGACACCGTAACCATACGTGGCATGGACACCGTTACCATACGTGGCATGGACACATTAGCCATACGTGGCATGGACACCGTAACCATACGAGGCATGGACACCGTAACATACGTGGCATGGACGCCATAGCCATACGTGGCATGGACACCGTAACCATACGTGGCATAGACATCTTAACCATACGTGGCATGGACACCGTAACCATACGTGACATGGACACCGTAACCATACGTGGCAAGGACACCGTAACCAATTGGTTTTATGGACAGCGCACCACTTCGTGACATTGACATTGGTGGCACGTATCCTTTTATGGTATGGTGAATTCAAAAGTCGGTAGTATGGACACGATAGCCATTGATGATGACGGAGATGACGACGCAGATGGTGATCAAGAAAAGGAACAGAAGACTACTTTTAAAGAGAATTGTGAGGATAAAATACATACGTTTGAGGGTCACATGCGCTGTGGAGATTTTCCAAGGCGTCTTCAATACGACGACGTATACACGATGTGATTTCTCTCGCAAGTCTATCGTCATACTAGGAAAATAGAAAAAAGCAATGTATGGTAAGTTTATATTTCCTTTCTAGTTTAAGTATTATAAATATAACATAAACTATTTCACCAGTATATTAAATAGATCATTCTTTGTTTTGGGAGTATTATAATTATAACAAACAGTTTTACCAGCATATAAAACAGATCATTCTTTGTTTTTGGTTGTGTTTTTTTCCAGACTACATTGTACAAATCTATATTTGAAACAGCAATGGATGAAATTAAATGGGGTTTTACGTCCCGGTAACACATTATTATATTATGTTATATTGGGACAGAAACATTATAGGGAGATGAGAGGAAGGATGAAGTTTCCCATCAGACATGCGTCCGCAGGAAGCGAATCCACACGGCGCAGAGATCTGTATCTCTAAACCCAATGATGTATATCCACTGAGCTTCACAGTCCGCTATGAATGCATAACAATGCTGTATATCCACTGAGCTTCACAGTCCGCTATGAATGCATAACAATATCCACTGAGCTTGACAGTCCGCTATGAATGCATAACAATGCTGTATATCCACTGAGCTACACAGTCCGCTATGAATGCTTATAACAATGCTGTATATCCACTGAGCTTCACAGTCCGCTATGAATGCGTAACAATGCTGTACATCCACGGAGATACACAGTCCGCAATGAATGCGTAACAATGCTGTATATCCACTGAGATACACAGTCCGTTATGAATGCATAACAATGATGTATATCCACTGAACTTCACAATCCGCTATGAATGCGTAACAATGCTGTACATCCACTGAGATACACAGTCCGCTATGAATGCATAACAATGCTGTATATCCACTGAGATACACAGTCCGGTATGAATGCATAGGAATGCTGTATATCCAATGAGCTTCACAGTCCGTTATGAATGCATAACAATGCTGTATATCCACTGAGCTACACAGTCCGTTATTAATGCATAACAATGCTGTATACCCAATGAGCTTCACAGTCCGCAATGAATGCATAACAATGCTGTATATCCACTGAGCTTCACAGTCCGCTATGAATGCATAACAATGCTGTATATCGAATGAGCTTCACAGTCTGCTATGAATGCATAACAATGCTGTATATCCACTGAGCTTCACAGTCCGTTATGAATGCATAACAATGCTGTATATCCACTGAGCTTCACAGTCCGCTATGAATGCATTACGATAGTGTAATAATGCGGGTGCAACACCCGGATTCTTGACATGTTTTTAGAGTATTCTATACGCAGACACTCGTACCGTACTGGTTTTCGTACGCCGAATACTCGGCAAATCAAGAGTTCATTGAGGTCTAAATGGATGCGGATCTAAAGTATGGGGTATTCTCAAACTGGAAGAGGTTTTAATCCCAGCAATACAATGTATTTCGGCTGTTAATTGCTTTATTTCAAGTGGTGTTGTTTTGTCGCTTTTTTTACAAATGATTTTGTTTTGTTTTGTTTAAATGGTGTTTTACGTCATTTTCAACACATGCAAGGTTATATATGACGATCGATTTTTTTTTGTGGTGGAGGCAGACCACCCACTTTTTTCTGGGTAGAACCAGTACTGTACACCTTCCGCCATCCGTAAGAATCAAATGAAGACAAAATAACAACCTCCTGGTGAAAAAGACGCCTGCCAATACGTCTGTACAGACTTCGAAGAAAAAAGGGAGTCAAATATAAGTAGGTATACATGCATTTTCTGAGCTGTTTTAATTCGGATATTAATGAAATTGCTATCTTAAATTGAGCAGTTTAAATTTCAAACGTACCTCTTTAATTTCTTTCCGAAGAAAGACTTCTTTGCCCTGCAGTATTTTATACTGGTGTTGGTTTGTTTTGTTGAGTAGTTTAGAATCTATTTGTAGTGGTGTTTTTCTTTGTTGAATCATTTTGTAGAAATTGATGAGTAGAAGTGGATTTAGTAGTTCTTGTGGGTGAAGTTGTGTGGAAAATATTGGTGTTTCCTTGAGGTTTAAGTGAAACTTTACAGAAATGTTGCCCATGAAGTCTAGTTGATCCTAGCAAAAATTCACAGGAATGTTGCTCTTGATGTCTAAATAATCCTAGCAAAATTTCAGGTCGGCCGGAAATTCAAGATGGCCGCCACGGCTAAAAATAGATTTTCAAAAAACAAGTTTATGGCGACTACATCTTGAAAATTATAAGTGATATTGGTATGGGACTTTTTCTAAAATGATCAGCATGTCATGATGTTGGTCCTTGTCGAAAATCGCTTTGATTCGATGTTAAACATGGCTGTCAGCGGCCATCTTTGTTTACATAGAGTTATCTAGTAAAAACTTGTAACGACTACTTCTCTGTAACTACTCGACGGATTTTCATGAAACTTTACAGGAATGTTGCTCTTGATGTCTAATTGATCCTAGCAAAATTTCAGGTCAGTAAGACGTATTCCTACATGGCTTGGAAGCCAGCAGAAAATAATAACATTATCAATTATAAGAGAATTGTATTTTTCTAAAAGTTGAAGCACAACTGGGTTATCATGTTTCATATTACCCAGTGCTTGAAGAGATGAAAGGGAATCAGAAAAGATTACGAAATGGTCATCATCAGATTCCTGAATATAATTTAAGGCAAGTTCAATTGCCTTAAGTTCAGCTGAAAAGATAGAGGCCTTGTCAGGCAGGCGGCTCTTTATGCTGTGTTTGTGAACAGCTGCTGCAGCTACCTTATCTCCATCTTTAGAGCCATCTGTGTAGATATGTTGAAAGTCACTGTATTTCGATATAATTTCATTAAATTTGCTTTGAAAGACAGTAGGGTCTGTACTGGATTTGTTATTATTACAAAGATCAAAAATAATTGTTGGAGTTTCCAAAGTCCAGGGTGGAATTTGTGGTACTTTGTACTTGGCAATCAAATTTAGGTCGATTTCAGTGTCTCTTAATTTTGGTTTAATACGAAGACCAAATGGTCGAATGGCCTTCGGTTTTCGATCAAAAAGAGGTTCACAACTAGGATGAAAAACGTTATCGAGAGTTGGGTTTGAAGGGTTAGACTTTAATTTAATGGCGTATTGAAGAGCTAATTTGTCTCGTCTATGAGACAGTGATGGTTCATTGGCTTCAACATATAGACTTTCGGCTGGTGATGTACGAAAGGCACCTAAGGCGAGTCGTAATCCTTGATTATGTATAGGGTCGAGCATCTGCAAGTACGACTTGCGAGTCGATCCATATACTACTGAGCCGTAGTCCAGCTTGGATCTGATAAGAGATCTGTAAAGTCGCAAGAGGACTTTTCGATCTGCTCCCCAATTAGTGTTTGCAACAACTTTAAGTAAGTTAAGAGCTTTAAGGCATTTGGCCTTCAAGTATTTAAGGTGTGGTATAAACGTTAATTTACGGTCGAAAATAAGACCCAAGGAATTTTGTCTCATCCACTACTGGTATTGGTGACCCGTCCAGTGTTAGATGAGGGTCTTCATGATGTTTACGAAGTTGACAAAAGTGCATACAATTAGTTTTAGATTTAGAAAATTTAAAACCATTTTCATCAGACCAGGTCTGAAGTTTATTGAGACATTGTTGTAATTGTCTCTCGATAGTATTCATGTTTTTTGCACGATAACATATAACAAAGTCGTCAACATATAGCGAACAATCCACACCTGGATTGATGCATTTTACTATGCTGTTAATCTTTATATTAAAAAGTGTGACAGATAGTATGCTGCCCTGTGGAACACCCATCTCCTGTTCATGAATATCAGAGAGGGTTGAACCCATTCGGACACGAAACTGTCTATCATCTAAGAATTTCTCTATAAAAATGGGTAATCGGCCTCTAAGACCAATGTCATGTAGATCATTCATAATACCGTTCTTCCATGCAGTATCATAAGCTTTCTCCAAGTCAAAAAATACAGCGACTAAATGTTCTTTTTTTATGAAAGCTTCCCTAATAAACGATTCAAATCGTATGAGATTGTCTGTTGTGCCTCGTTGGCGCCGGAATCCACTTTGATACTTTGTTATCAGTTTGTTGGACTCCAGGTACCAAACGAGTCTCTCATTAATCATTCGTTCCATCGTTTTACATATACAACTTGTTAAAGCGATTGGGCGATAATTTATTGGGTCCGTATGATCCTTTCCAGGTTTGGGGACTGGAATAACGATTGCTTCCCGCCAAGAATCGGGGAAGATTTCCGTCACCCAAACCTTATTAAATATATCAAGAAGGGTGGAGAGACAGGATTCAGGTAAATGTTTAAGTAATTGATAATGGATATCATCAGGACCAGTTGATGTATCATGAGCCTTTTTAAGGGACTCTCGAAGTTCTTTGAGAGAGAATAGTTTATTGTATTTTTCCAAGTTTTTCGACTTGAAGTTCAGCTTCTTCTGTTCTTTTTGTTTCTTATTTTTCAGAAAATTTGGTTGACAATTTTCAGAAGAAGAATTTTTGGAAAAAGTTTCTGCCAAAGTGTTTGTAATATCTTTGACAGATGTTATATCTCCATTATCTGTTTTAAGATGATTTACAGTACCAGTATTACCTTTACCACTTATTTTCCGGACCATGTCCCACGTCTTCTTAAGAGATGAGCGAGAATTCAGCCTAGAGACGTAAGTTCTCCAGGATTTCCTCTTGCTATCCTTAATAGTACGACGGGCTTTCGCACGAAAAACTCTAAAGTTACCTAAATTTGTTTGAGTTGGCCGCAAGTTAAAATTATTTAATGCAGCTTTACGATCGCTGACTGCCTTTTTGCAGTCATCGTCGTACCATGGTTTATGTGGGCGTTTAGGATTTGCAGAGGTTTTTGGAATGGTTTGATAAGCTATATCGTGAAGAGTTTTGGTAAAAAGAGAAGTTGCGTCTTCGACATCCTCGAAAACGGAAGGCTTTAATTGTTCCTCGCAAAGAGATTGAAACGTAGTCCAATCAGCCTTGCGAAGTTTCCATCGTTGCGTTTTTTCGATAAGTGGAGGGCCGATATTTTCAAGAAATATGGGGAAGTGGTCACTTCCACAGAGGTCGTCTCCAACACTCCACGAAAAATCCATCAAAAGCGTTGGATCGCATATTGTTAAATCAATGGAAGAATGAGAGCCTGTAGCAGGATGTAAGCAAGTATGTGATTTATTATTAAAAAGACACAAATTGTTTTTGGCTAAGAAATCCTCAATTTTCTTGCCTTTATCGTTTATATCTTTACAACCCCAGATGTAGTTGTGTGCATCGAAATCGCCCAAGAGTATAAAAGGTGATGGCAATTGTGCAACTAGGTGATTTAGATCTTTAGGGTCTAGTGAAGAACTAGGTGGTAAATATAAGGAACATATTGTTATGACTCTGTGCATAGTAACACTGACCGCAATAGCTTGCAAATTTGTTTTCAACGCAACAGGTCTGTGAGGAATGTTTCGATTAATGATTATCGAAACTCCACAAGACAAAATTACTTATCCAACCCTTTACAACATACTATAAGGAAACCAATTCCAAACTTTAGTTCAGCTAGGACAAGAAATGTAAGAGATATAGACCTGTAAACAGAGCTTACACACAAAATTTGATGTGAAACAGACACATTTTAAGGGCTATCAGAATTTGGGTTCCATGGGAGCCCAGGGGTTACAGGAACCAAAATTACTTAAGCAGCCCTTAAGATAATGCTATAAGGAAGCTAATGGCCAAATTTGGTTGAGCTAGGGTAAGAACTGTAAGAGATATAGACTTGTAAACAGAGCTTACACGCAAAATGTGATGTGAAATGGCACACATTTTATGGGCTATCATAATTTGGGTGCCATGGGAGCCCATGGGTTACAGGAACCAAAATTGCTTATGCAGTCCTTAAGATAATGCTATAAGGAAGCCCATGGCCAAATTTGGTTGTGCTAGGATAAGAAATGTAAGAGATATAGACTTGTAAACACAGCTTACACGCAAACCTGAATGTGGGACGCCGACGCCGACGCCAACGCCAACGCCGACGCCGACGCCGACCCCGGGGTGATTACATAAGCTCTCTTATTCTTCGAATAGTCGAGCTAAAAAGTATTATTTCGATCATATAACCACAATATTACCATTAAACACTACAAATCCTATAAACGCAATATTACCATAGAACACTCAAATAACTTCTAAATATCAGTTAATGGCATTTGTAGTATAGTGTAGTATTTGATGCAAACCTATTTTATCTATTGCAATGCCTTATTTCAGCGCAACAATGTTTACACCTAAAATACGGTCGTCGACAAAGAAGGATAGTTCAAAAACACCAACCACACCACCAGAAATTCCAGTGAGTCTTTTACATATAACAAATCCACAAGGGCTTAACATTAAGTCCATATGCATTTAAGCATAGGAGTTTTGATTACTCCTGCAGATAGTGAGTTGTGCATCTAATGAAATAAAATCCCGAAAAGTGCCAAATCAACTCTAATCTTTTGACAGAACATGTATCTCAATATGTGAGACCCATTTATGCAAAAAAGTAGTTTTCTGAAAATATGTCGCTTACAGAGTTATTGCGTTGATGGGACGATATGTGTTAATACAACTTTTAAAATCTGTATAAGGTAATTTGGTATTAGATATATGTAAATCTAATGCTGCTTTAGCAGCACTATCAGCTCTATCATTACCACGTATTCATACATGGATTGGAAGCCAGCAGAAAATAATAACATTATCAACTATAAGAAATGGCTTGAATCCTCTTGGGACTCTATGATTGTACCTACTGAAACCCCAACTAAGGGAGGTGGGTGCATGAGCTTTCGTCCCACAGGTTTTCTGGTCGTACCCTAGATTGGTTTTCTCTTTAGCTGCAACTACTATGGTTGTTCAGTACGATTCTGGATACATCCTGAGATGTTTATTATTTTGTATGTGTATCTTTAGTTACTTTCTCTGGATGTGGACTTTATTGTTAGAAAGTTCCTTTTGATGGGATGTAGTTTTGTTCTGTCTTCAGCGCCCAAATAGACAAGACAGTGTAAACAAAACTACATCCCATCAAAAGGAAATCTCTAACAATAAAGTCCACATCCTGAGAAACTAACTAAAGATACACATACAAAATAATAAACATCTCAGGATGTATCCAGAATCGTACTGAACAACAAGAGGCCCAAGAGGGCCTGTGGACGCTCTACTGGCTAACATGGCTCTTATAATATCAATGAAGCGAGTGACTGCTATTTATGTTTTCTTAAAAGTTTCGAGCAAAAAACAGCTTTGTAACTAAATCAAGGGCCATAACTAAAGAATCTGGTAAAGTTTGGTAACGATCAGATGAAAAATGAAGGCCCTACCGTATTAACGAGACAAAATATAGCATTTTTAACTAAATCAAGAGCCATAACTCCTCTGTGACTGGTTTTCGAACTTGTCCGAGCTTTCATTGATATTAACAATCTCTGCAAGTTTGGTAAAGATCAAATAATAAATGAAGGTCCTAGAGTGTTCACAAGGCTTAATATGGGATTTTTCAGCAAAACAAGGGCCATAACTCCGTTGAAATTATTTCGATTTTGCCGGTTTTTGAACTTTTTCAAGCTTTCATTGATATAAAGACACTGGCAAAGTTAAGTAAAGATTCGATTAATATTGAAGGCCCTAGAGTGTTCATAAGGCAGAAAATGCCATTTTTCAGAAAAAACAAGGGCCATTACTCTGGTGTTACTGGCCCAATTCAGCTGATTTTCGAACTTGTTCAAGCTATAATTGGTATTAACAGTCTGTGCAAGTTTGGTAACGATCAAATAATAAATGAAGGTGCTAGAGCGTTCACAAGTCAGAAAATAGAAATTTTCAGAAAAAACAAGGGCCACCACTCCGGTGAAATTATTCCGATCTGGCTGGTTTTCGAACTTGTCCAAGCTTTCATTGATATTAACAATCTGTGCAAGTTTGGTAAAGATCAAATAATAAATGAAGGTGCTAGCGTGTTCCCAAGGCAGAAAATGCCATTTTCCAGAAAAAACAAGGGCCATAACTCTGGTATTACTGACCCAATTCAGCTGATTTTTGAACTTGTTCAAGCTATAATTAGTATTAACAATCTGTGCAAGTTTGGTAACGATCAAATAATAAATGAAGGTGCTAGAGCATTCACAAGGCAGAAAATAGCAATTTTCAGAAAAAACAAGGGCCATAACTCTGGTGTTACTGATCCGATTTGGCTGGTTTTCGAACTTGTCTGAGCTTTCATTGATATTAACAATCTGTGCAAGTTTGGTAAAGATCAAATAATAAATGAAGGTGATAGAGCGTTCACAAGGCAGAAAATAGCAATTTTCAGAAAAAACAAGGGCCATAACTCAGGTTTTACTGATCCGATTTGGCTGCTTTTCGAACTTGTTCGAATGGTGTTTTACGGCACGTCGACACATAAATAGGTCATATTGTGCGCAAAAATTTATGAAAATGAAGTATTAATTAAAAATTAATGTAAATATATAAAGATAAAACTATTAAAAAATAAGAGATGATCAGGTGTAATATAAACTATGTATGTAAATCAATAAATGCCCGGCAACGGGTATATAAACAAGTAAATATATATAAGAACACATTACAATGATTTATATAGTCTGATCTCTTTCAGGAAATCTAAAACTAGACTAAAATCTACAGTATCAAATAATTCTTTCATAGTATTAACATTGTAGTACCTTTGACGCATAGGATCAAAGTCTACACATTCCAATAAGATGTGTTTGACCGTTAACGGTGCAAAGCAGGGTATACATTCCGGTAATTGCTCACCTTGTAATAAATATGAATGAGTATAACGTGTATGCCCTATCCTGCACCGGGCTAGGACAACTTCCTCTCGACGAATGGGTCTACTAGAAGAACGCCATTCTCCGAGTAACGGTTTAATTGGATGGAGTTTATTGTTAACTGACAAATCCCAAGCGGCTTGCCAAGAGTTACAATTATATGTGTTAATACAACTTTTAAAATCAGTATAAGGTAATTTGGTATTAGTTATATGTTAATATAATGCTGCCTTAGCAGCACTATCAGCTCTATCATTACCACGTATTCCTACATGGCTTGGAAGCCAGCAGAAAATAATAACATTATCATCAATTATAAGAGAATTGTACTTTTCTAAAAGTTGAAGCACAACTGGGTTATCATGTTTCATATTACCCAGTGCTTGAAGAGATGAAAGGGAATCAGAAAATATTACAAAATGGTCATCATCAGATTCCTGAATATAATTTAAGGCAAGTTCAATTGCCTTAAGTTCAGCTGAAAAGATCGAGGCCTTGTCAGGCAGGCGGCTCTTTATGCTGTGTTTGTGAACAACAGCTGCTGCAGCTACCGTATCTCCATCTTTAGAGCCATCTGTGTAGATATGTAGAAAGTCACTGTATTTCGATATAATTTCATTAAATTGGCTTTGAAAGACAGTAGGGTCTGTACTGGATTTGTTATTATTACAAAGATCAAAAATAATTGTTGGAGTTTCCAAAGTCCACGGTGGGATTTGTGGTACTTTGTACTTGGCAACTAAATTTAGGTCGATTTCAGTGTCTCTTAATTTTGGTTTAATACGAAGACCAAATGTTTTCGATCAAAAAGAGGTTCACAACTAGGATTAAAAACATTATCGAAAGTTGGGTTTGAAGGGTAAGACTTTAATTTAATGGCGTATTGAAGAGCTAATTTGTCTCGTCTGTGAGACAGTGATGGTTCATTGGCTTCAACATATAGACTTTCAGCTGGTGATGTACGAAAGGCACCTAAGGCGAGTCGTAATCCTTGATTATGTATAGGGTCGAACATCTGCAAGTACGACTTGCGAGTCGATCCATATACTATTGAGCCGTAGTCCAGCTTGGATCTGATAAGAGATCTGTAAAGTCGCAAGAGGACTTTTCGATCTGCTCCCCAATTAGTGTTTGCAACAACTTTAAGCAAGTTAAGAGCTTTAAGGCATTTGGCCTTCAAGTATTCAAGGTGTGGTATAAACGTTAATTTACGGTCGAAAATAAGACCAAGGAATTTTGTCTCATCCAGTGTTAGATGAGGGTCTTCATGATGTTTTTACGAAGTTGACAAAAGTGCATACAATTAGTTTTAGATTTAGAAAATTTAAAACCATTTTCATCAGACCAGGTCTGAAGTTTATTGAGACATTGTTGTAATTGTCTCTCGATAGTATTCATGTTTTTTGCACGATAACATATAACAAAGTCGTCAACGTATAGCAAGAAGGGTAGAGAGACAGGATTCAGGTAAATGTTTTAGTAATTGATAATGGATATCATCAGGACCAGCTGATGTATCATGAGCCTTTTTAAGGGACTCTCGAAGTTCTTTGAGAGTGAATAGTTTATTGTATTTTTCCAAGTTTTTCGACTTGAAGTTCAGCTTCTTCTGTTCTTTTTGTTTCTTATTTTTCAGAAAATTTGGTTGACAATTTTCAGAAGAAGAATTTTTTGAAAAAGTTTCTGCCAAAGTGTTTGTAATATCTTTGACAGATGTTATATCTCCATTATCTGTTTTAAGATGATTTACAGTACTAGAATTACCTTTTCCACTTATTTTTCGGACCATGTCCCAGGTCTTCTTAAGAGATGAGCGAGAATTCAGCCTAGAGACGTAAGTTCTCCAGGATTTCCTCTTGCTATCCTTAATAGTACGACGGGCTTTCGCACGAAAAACTTTAAAGTTATCTAAATTTGTTTGAGTTGGCCGCAAGTTAAAATTATTAAATGCAGCTTTACGATCGCTGACTGCCTTTTTGCAGTCATCGTCGTACCATGGTTTATGTGGGCGTTTAGGATCTGCCGAGGTTTTTGGAATGGTTTGATCAGCTATATCGTGAAGAGTTTTGGTAAAAAGAGCAGTTGCGTCTTCGACATCCTCGAAAACGGAAGGCTTTAATTGTTCCTCGCAAAGAGATTGAAACGTAGTCCAATCAGCCTTGCGAAGTTTCCATCGTTGCGTTTTTTCCAGAAGTGGAGGGCCGATATTTTCAAGAAATATGGAGAAGTGGTCACTTCCACAGAGGTCGTCTCCAACACTCCACGAAAAATCCATCAAAAGCGTTGGATCGCATATTGTTAAATCAATGGAAGAATGAGAGCCTGTAGCAGGATGTAAGTAAGTATGTGACTTATTATTAAAAAGACACAAATTGTTTTTGGCTAAGAAATCCTCAATTTTCTTGCCTTTATCGTTTATATCTTTACAACCCCAGATGTAGTTGTGTGCATTAAAATCGCCCAAGAATATAAAAGGTGATGGCAATTGTGCGACTAGGTGATTTAGATCTTTAGGGTCTAGTGAAGAACTAGGTGGTAAATATAAGGAACATATTGTTATGACTCTGTGCATAGTAACACTGACCGCAATAGCTTGCAAATTTGTTTTCAACGCAACATGTCTGTGAGGAATGTTTCGATTAACGATTATCGAAACTCCACCAGTGGCCTTGTCCCCGGTATCACAAATATGATTGTATAGTGAGTATTGTTTAAAAGATACCTTATCACTCGTCTTCAAGAATGTTTCTTGAAGACAAAAGGCAATAGGGTTGTGTTCATTTAAAATTAAGCTGATTTCATCATAATTTGGTTTCAAACCTCGACAATTCCATTGAATGATCTTATTAGTTTTACCCATTATTTAGCGCTAAGGCGATTTTTAATTTTGTTTTTATTTTTGACCTTAGATTTAGGAGAGGTCTTAGGAGACTCAAGCAGCGACATCTCCACTGATGGATCCTCCTCCCCGGAAGAAGTCAGCTGAAGTGGCACCTCAACTAACCTTTCATGAGAGGATGGAAGTGACAGTGCAGCTGCCGGCTCTGAAATGTCCATAAGCTGTTCGAATTTGTTATGCAGCTCAATAGGGCCATTAGACACCTTTGGCTACTCCTTGTGCTCCCCAGTTGGAAAAGCACTAGGCTTTCCAACTTCCTTAGTTGGAGCAGCACTAGGCCTTCCAACCGAGGATGTATTAGGCTTCACGACTGGGGAACTTCTAGACTTCACAGTCTTAGAAGAACCCTCTTTCCAATTCTGAGAAATTGACATGCTCTTGACATTGCCAGAGCCTGCCGGTTTTGTGTTTGATTTAAATGTAAAAGTTTGATTAGGTGAAAAGTTTAATTTTGGCTTGTTAAGTTGTGTTTGTTGACTTTTGTTTGGATTTGATACCGAGGAAGTATTCTTTGTATTTTGAATTTCTGACTGTGGTTCGTATTGCGTACCTGCATCCCTGCATTCTGTGTGTGTTGCTTTTGTTTTGAGAATAGATGCGTAATAGGTCGGACTTGAAATTTTATATTTTTCTTCTATCAATTTCCGTGCTTCTGGAAAGGGAATGTTTTGTGTATATATTTAACTGTTATGATTTCTTTTTCTTTTTTAAATTTTTCACATAATTTTGAATTTGCGTTATGTCCCAGACCGCAGTTGGTACATTTGAGGTCGTTAGGACAATCTGGTTCGTTATGCTTGAATGCAGACTCGCCACATTTACCACAACGTTCTTCTTTAGTACACCTGGAGTTGTGGTGCCCAAAGCCTTGGCAGTTGTAGCAACGTAACGGGTTTGTAATGTAGGCGTCAACATGCAATTGCAGATATGCCACCTTTATTGTTTTTGGTAAGACGGGTGTTGAAAATGTGAGGATGATAGTATTTGTACTGATAATTTTGTCATTCCTCTTTATGGTTATTCGGCGAGCCGCAGTTACCAACTGTGGCGCAAGCTCGTGAATAATTTCGTCTTCAGGTACTCCGGAGAAATCCGGGCACCTGATGACGCCTTTGGAGATGTTCAAAGAGGAGTGAGGGTAGCATTTAACTTTTGTGTTTAAAATGTGTTTAATAGTGAGTAAATTATCCGAATGAGATTATTTTTTTCTGTTTCAATAAGAAGAGTTTTGTTCTTTAATTTTTTGATTTGTTTAACATGTCCAGCAATGGAATGGACAGTTTTCTCTATGACAAAAGGTGATATATCTGCAACAGGCCTTTCCCTGTCTTCCGAGTCGATAATAAGAAAACGAGGAAAGGACTGGTTAATCACTGGTTACTCAGTATCAGATTCATGTTCTGTTTTTTTTCTTTTGTTAGTAGTTTGTGCGTTTTGTGATGCCATAAAGGACCCTATCTATATAATGTTTGAAGTAGAACAATATAAAAAGTAAGTTAAGATACAGTGTACTGGTACTGTCTGAATAATAAGGTCGGATCTCTTATAGCTGGCGTGACAAACCGATTGATCAGATCGGGCCAAATCTGACCGCCCGTCTAGTTGAAGTCCGGACCAAAGTGGTGTGTTGCAACGTGGAGATAACTACCAGATCTCCACGCCACTCAACCACCAGGACTCCCTTCTCCAACGAGACGGGTCGCCACCCACGGTCAACAGGTGGGTTACATTTCGGGGGGGGGGGGTTCTACCCCTCTGCTAAGTAACGAGCAGTCGGTTGATTCTTAACACCCCACCACCGACTGGGGGGCGAACTTGTTCGAGCTTTCATTGATATTAACAATCTGTGCAAGTTTGGTAAAGATCAAATAATAAATGAAGGTGCTAGAGTGTTCACAAGGCTTAATATGGCATTTTTCAGCAAAACAAGGGCCATAACTCCGGTGAATTTATTCCGATCCGGCTGGTTTTCGAACTTGTCCGAGCTTTCATTAATATAAAGACACTGGCAAAGTTACGTAAAGATTCGATTAATAATGAAGGCCCTAGAGTGTTCACAAGGCAAAAGTTAACAGACGGACGGACGACGGACAACTCGCCATCCCATAAGCTCTGCTGGCCTTCGGCCAGTAGAGCTAAAAATCGATTCAAGCTAACCAGTAGGCCTTATTGCCTACTGACCGTTCCAAGTCGGTAACCCTGTCTTCACCACCCTTTCTGTTGTTTTTTGTCTTTTCATTGTAGTTTCAAGTCCTTGTTTGCAGTACAGTGCGGACCTACGATGCAATTGCGTTCGGACGCTGTGGTTTCTATAGGACCCTATATATCATTTTGTAAAACGGACTTATTTACTGCCTTTGAACAGGCTCAGTCAAACGCAGCCTGCAATATTTGTATAACTGTCGTGTTTGGTGACTTTCAATGTAGCCTTTTTTATCTCTTTTAATAACTAGGCAAAGTAAACAAACACTTTCAGGATTTTGAAATCTAACGTGTCAGAATATTTCATTCGTGACAGTTCAAAATTGAAATTACTGAAGTCGTCGATAAAATGATATAAATCTCGGCAAAGCCTCGCATTATATCGTGCTATACAACTCGGTTTTCAAAATCCTGAAAGTGTTTGTTTATTTTGCCTAGTTATTAAAAGAGATAAAAAAGGCTACATTGAAAGTCACCAAACACGACAGTTATACACATATTGCAGGCTCCGTTTGACTAAGCCTGTACAACTCGGTTTTAACTTTCACTAATGTTATATTTTAACATGGGACGCTGAACGCATAACCTCAGTCTAATGATAACAACAACATAATGTATTTTTTCAGATCTCACGTGCCAGATTTGCTCCCGAGTGTTTAAAAAGAAAGATGCCCTTACAACACACTTCAAGAGTCACGAAAAAAGCAAAGTAAAACATCCAGAATTAGAAATAAAAAGCTGCTATATATACGTATATAAGTGCTATTCTCTCGTTTCCATTTTAATAATCTTGATGGTAATTATTTATTTATGTTGAATAGCTGAAATAAGCTGTCGCCATGGACACACTATGATTCCAAGTTCATAAACAATTATATGTTCCCAGAAAAATGTACAGTATATGACAGTATTGACCATTAAAAGTTATTTTTCTTAGCATTATGCATTTTTGAAAACCTTCCTTCATATCCCTTTGTTAATTAACACACATTATTTACGGGTGTTAGATATTGACTTTTAGTTGGAAAGCTATATGGCCACAAGGGCGTGACTAGGTGTGGGTCATTAAGAAATCTATTGCAAAACTACTGTAGGAGTTCAAATCAATTTCACAGAATGTCCCTTTAATAACTATCTGTAAATAGGAGTTCAAATCAATTTCACAGAATGTCCCTTTACTGTAAATATTTCAATCCGTGTGGATTCGCCAAAACACATGACCCCTTAAGTATCTATTGTGAAAACTGAAAATGTTCTTCTAAAAAAAACTATCTGCCCGATTTCAAAAATAATTTTACAAAATGTTTGTTTCGGGGACTTCTATCAAGTTTGTTCAAGTCGTGTCTGCTTGCTAAAAGAGTATAAGAGTGGAGAGGGCTAAGGCGGGGTTATCTATATAACAAGGAAAGCTTGGAAAATCTCTTGCCTTTCGGATTTCAAATATATTTATGCTCCGCGGGTGACCAAATTCAAACCGTTTTATCAAAAAAACATGGCCGTCGTAGGAGCAGACTGATTAAGTATCTGAGGTGAGCTTCAAAGGACAATCTTGCTCCTCTTGTTTCAGATAAAACATACAAAAAGCCGCAAAGACCTTGCTTGGATAAAGATATGCGCTGGGGATAGTGTAAAAATCAAAGTAAATGCGCTTAAACAAGGCAACGCAGAATTTGAAACAGAAATTTTGGGTAGGTTTCACGCCAACCAAATTGGACGCATTTGTCGAAATGATTCAGCCCCGATATTCATTGGGAGATCGCTGTACCAAAAGGGCAAAAGAAAAGTATGTAAAGAAATGGAGGTGAGAAAATCTGTCATGAAGGATATGAGGCTTCTGGCGAGGTTATACCGATCTTTTTTAGACTTTGTGCCTACCAGCCAGACACTCGAAGATATTTTTGTAGTGAAAAACTGACTATTTAGAGCAACCCATCGAATGCAGAACAAAGGAAGAAGGAAAACTGAAGCATGGAGTCAAACAATCGTTGAAATATCTTTTATTTGATTCCAAGATAAGTTGGTTGGAATTTACTCCAAAAAGGAAGATGACGACAAGGTTCGAAGAAATATAAAAAGATCGGACAGGGAAAGTAGCATTCAAGGAGGACGGACAGTCAACCACAAAACACAGAAACAAACAGACAAACAAGAAGGCAAAAGTAATAATACAAGTCTAGAAAGAGTTTTGAATGTACTAAAACTGCATTCGGATACAATCTTTTCTGATGCAATCAACTTCAACCGCATATCAAACATGTCAACAGTGAAATATCCTCTGAATTGACATTCATTCAGCGCCACATGAGGGATAGTGTATGCAGTAGATTGATCATTTTCAACGCAAGAAGGGGTGGGGAGCCAAGTAGGCTATAAATGACACAATCTGCAATGGCTGGAAGATGGAACAAGAGGTAAATGACCTTGAAGCTCTACTGATAGATTTTTGATAGCTAGGTCAACATTCCTGTGAAGTTTCATGAAAATCCATCAAGTAGTTTCATAGGAGTAGTCGCTACAAGTTTTCATTATATAACTCTATGTAAACAAAGATGGCCGCTGGCGGCCATGTTTAATGTAAAATAATTTTTGACAAGGATCAACATCATGTCATACTTATCATTTTAGAAAAAGTCCCATATCAATATCACTTATGGTTTTCAAGTAGTAGTCGCTACAAATTTATTTATTTTAAATCTATTTTTAGCCGTGGTGGCCATTTTGAATTTCCGGTCAGCCTGAAATTTTTCTAGGATCAACTAGACATCAAGAGCAACATTCCTGTGAAGTTTCATGAACATCCGTCGAGTAGTTTCAGAGAAGTAGTCGCTACAAGTTTTTACTATATAACTCTATGTAAACAAAGATGGCCACTGGCAGCCATGTTTAACGTTGAATCAAAATAGTGTTCGACTAGGATTTTAGAAAAAGTCCCATATCAATATCACTTATAGTTTTCAAAAAGTAGTCGCTACAAACTTATTTTTTAAAAATCTACTTTTAGCTGTGGCGGCCATCTTGAATTTCTGGCCGACTGAATTTTTGCTAGGATCAATAAGACATCAAGAGCAACATTCCTGTAAAGTTCCATGAACATCCACCAAGTAGTTTCAGAGGAGTAGTCGCTAGAAGTTTTTACTATGTAATTCTATGTAAACAGAGATGGCCGCTGGCAGCCATGTTTAACGTCGAATCAAACATCATGTCATGCTGATCATTTTAGAAAAAGTCCAATATCAATATCACTTATAGTTTTCAAGAAGTAGTCGCTACAAACTTGTATTTTAAAAATCTATTTTTAGCTTTGGCGGCCATCTTGGATTTCACATCAACATGAATTTTTGCTAGGATCAACTAGGCTTCATGGGCAACATTTCTGTAAAGTTTCATAAATATCCATCCTGTAGTTTCGGAGGAGTAGTCGCTACAAATAAAAGTTTACGGACAGACAGACGGACGGACGACGGACGCCGCACCACGGCATAAGCTCTGCTGATCTCTGATCAGTCGAGCTAAAAATGACGAAGACGTCGAACAGATGCCGGAATGGAAAAAAATAAATATTATTCTGACAGATGCCGGAATGGAAAAAAATAATATTATTCTGACATGCATCTTGCTTATCAGCCAGGAAAAGTTAACCATCTAGTACACTTGAGATTTTGAGCGATGCAGAAACTCGAAAAAGAATCAGCATTCTTGAAACAAATCCATATTTGTTCCCCAACACCTCGCATTCACAGGATCATGTAATTGGATAAAACTGCACTAATAAAATGTGCTTGGAAGCTAAAGTTGAAAACCCAGAGAAGCTTACTGCAAGCAAGCAAAGACATAGAATATTCACCCTTTACAGCGCGCTTCAAGTCTCCGAGACAGGGAGGCAATACTTTTACAAACATATGGGTCATTCAAAGGAAGTTAACATAGGAACATACCAATACCCGCTCTCAATTTTTAGAAGTAATAAAAGTTCCCGTTCTTATCCCGACAGACTGCATCAAAGGTCTTAAGATTCTGAGCGGTGCAGAAACTCGAAAAAGAATGAATGAATGAATGGTGTTTTATGGCACGTCGCCACATAAATAGGTCATATTGTGCGCAAAAAATTATAAAAATGAAGTATTAATTAAAAATTAATGTAAATATATAAAGATAAAACTATTAAAAAATAAGGGATGATCAGGTGTAATATAAACTATGTATGTAAATCAACAAATGCCCGTCAACGGGTATATAAACAAGTAAGTATATATAAAAACACATTACAATGATTTATATAGTCTGATCTCTTTCAGGAAATCTAAAACAAGACTAAAATCTACAGTATCAAATAACTCTTTCATAGTATTAACATTGTAGTACCTTTGACGCATAGGATCAAAGTCTACACATTCCAATAATATGTGTTTGACCGTTAACGGTGCAAAGCAGGGTATACATTCTGGTAATTGCTCACCTTGTAATAAATATGAATGAGTATAACGTGTATGCCCTATCCTGCACCGGGCTAGGACAACTTCCTCTCGACGAATGGGTCTACTAGAAGAACGCCATTCTCCGAGTAACGGTTTAATTGGATGGAGTTTATTGTTAACTGACAAATCCCAAGCGGCTTGCCAAGAGTTACGAATATATGTGTTAATACAACTTTTAAAATCAGTATAAGGTAATTTGGTATTAGTGATGTGTAAATCTAATGCTGCCTTAGCAGCACTATCAGCTCTATCATTACCACGTATTCCTACATGGCTTGGAAGCCAGCAGAAAATAATAACATTATCAATTATAAGAGAATTGTACTTTTCTAAAAGTTGAAGCACGACTGGGTTATCATGTTTCATATTACCCAGTGCTTGAAGAGATGAAAGGGAATCAGAAAAGATTACAAAATGGTCATCATCAGATTCCTGAATATAATTTAAGGCAAGTTCAATTGCCTTAAGTTCAGCTGAAAAGATAGAGGCATTGTCAGGCAGGCGGCTCTTTATGCTGTGTTTGTGAACAACAGCTGCTGCAGCTACCTTATCTCCATCTTTAGAGCCATACTGTATTTCGATTTAATTTCATTAAATTTGCTTTGAAAGACAGTAGGGTCTGTGCTGGATTTGTTATTATTACAAAGATCAAAAATAATTGTTGGTGTTTCCAAAGTCCACGGTGGAATTTGTGGTACTTTGTACTTGGCAATCAAATGTAGGTCGATTTCAGTGTCTCTTAATTTTGGTTTAATACGAAGACGAAAACTCGAAAAAGAATCGGCATTCTTGAAACAAATCCGTATTTGTTCCCCAACACCTCGTATTCACAGGATATGTAATTGGATGAAACTGCACTAATAAAATGTGCTTAGAAGCTAAAGTGCAAGCAAGCAAAGAAGGATAAAAATATCGGACAGGGAAAGCAGCATTCAAGGACGACAGTCAACCACAAAACACAAAAACAAACACGCAAACAGACAAACAAAAATGCAAAAGTAATAAAATATACAAACGACATCACAAACACAAAAGGGTTGACAATAGGGCTACCGCCTTAGAACGGTCAGTTGCAAAGTAGGCCACTGGGGGTTTAAACCGGTTCTAGGGTGCACCAAACCTCACACTTACCCTACTGTCATCCCATTAAAACAGGACAGTGTAAATAAAGAAATCCCCGCCATGATCTAATCTCTAACCAACAAGGCAGCATCAATAGGCAATATAAGTAAAACACAAATATGCTCGAGTAAATATAATACAAAAAAACAATAGCCTAGAAAGCCACAATGAAGGTACTCAATGACTTGGCAGAAGCCAGAGCAGTAAGAGAATACACCATTAAGGGCACGACCAGAAAGATCATGGACAAACATCAAACGCCACCTTCCCAATGGGCTTTAGGTAGGCGTCATCATAGGGTCCACAGCCCGTCCGGTCATCGTAAAATATTAAACCTTAAGCCCCTGTTGTTTCAGAGAAAAAGTTTTTAAAGTTTTTACCTATATCAGTCTATGTAAAACTGCGACCCCTGCGGTGCGGCCTTATTTGACACCAGGGTCACCATTTGAATAAAATTGGTAGAGGACAATAAGCTGATGCTAAATACAAAATATTAAACCTTTGGTTCTTAAAGTTTCAGAGAACAAGATTTTTCATCTATGACAAATATGGAAACATGTCTACTGGTTTTGAAATTTTTGAATGGGGTTTTATGCAATGTTTAACACAGCAGCTAAGTTCTATATGGTGGTAAGTTTTATTGGTGGGGGAAGACATCAGATGCATCTGAACTCATATTTGTGAATTTGAGAAAAGCCATATTAACATGAGCATAAAAATTATGTTTGCAGCATATATGTACTGTTAAAGTACCATTAACGAATTAAGAACATGTAAATTTTAAACTATTCAGTTAACATTTGGATGCTCCCCGAAAAAAAAAAATTGGTGGAGCATATTGTCACCCCTTTGTCTGTCTGTCTTTCAGGCATATATTTTTTCCGGAAATCACTCAAACTACTGAAAATATTTGAATGAAACTTGGCACAATGATGAAGGGCTATGACAAAAAGTGAAGCGCACAAGAACTATAAATCTGTATTGATTTAGAGTTATTGTATACTTGTAATTTTTGTCCGGGGCATAACTCAAACACTACTTGACATATTTGATGAATGAATGAATGAATGGTGTTTTACGGCACGTCGACACATAAATAGGTCATATTGTGCGCAAAAATTGATGAAAAATGAAGTATTAATAAAAAAATTAGTGTAAATATATAAAGATAAACTAATAAAAAAAAAAAATAAGGGATGATAAGGTGTGATATAAACTGTGTATGTAAATCAACAAATGCCCGTCAACGGGCATATAAACAAGTAAATATATATAAGAACACATTATAATGATTTATATAGTCCGATCTCTTTTAGGAAATCTAAAATCTACAGTATCAAATAACTCTTTCATAGTATTAACATTGTAGTACCTTGACGCATAGGATCAAAGTCTACACATTCCAATAAGATGTGTTTGACCGTTAACGGTGCAAAGCAGGGTATTCATTCTGGTAATTGCTCACCTTGTAATAAATATGAATGAGTATGACGTGTATGCCCTATCCTGCACCGGGCTAGGATAACTTCCTCTCGACAAATGGGTCTAGTAGAAGAACGCCATTCTCCGAGTAACGGTTTAATTGAATGGAGACATATTTGATGAAACTTTGAACAATGGTAGAGGATAATGAGAGGAAGTGCAATGCGCAAGAACCATGACTATATCTTGATTTAAATTAAAGTTATTGCCCTTTGTAATTTTATACTGTAATTATTAAGAGCATAACAAACAAGAGCTGTCGGAGAACAGCGCAGCTCGACTATTCGATTTTTCAGAGAATAATAAATTTATAGCTAGTATATACCATCAGAAAACACGGCTACAACAATGTGGGGTGGCGTTGGGAGCACAACATAACTATGTGTAAGAATTGACCAAAACTACACAGAAATAAAAATTCGAGTTTTGAGTGGGGTGCGGGATGGGTATGGGAGTGAGGTGGGGGTGGATGGTGGGGGGAATGGGGGTGGTGAATGAAGAAACATATATGTGTAAGAATTGACTAAAACAACAAGAGTTGCGCGCAACATGATGTCTCGCCAAAAGAAACATGTCCATCATACATGTTTCAAGCGACCTTCATCTTGACAAAATCGAGGGTTCATAGCAATTGTTAACAAAGTCAAGCAAGACTGGTAGCATTCATAGTTTTCAATAAATGAAGCTAAATGCAAATATTATTGGATGGACAAGCATTACCATTCTATACACCGGATTTTGATTTTGCAATCCTGCCCCCCCAAAAAAAACTACACGTGTATGGTAGTTTATTGAACTTTAAAACGTTATTCAATTTAAAATACTTTTGTTAATATAGTTATGCGATAAACAAAAATATGAATGAATGAATGAATGAATGGTGTTTTACGGCACGTCGACACATAAATAGGTCATATTGTGCGCAAAAAAATGATGAAAATGAAGAATTAATTAAAAATTAATGTAAATATATAAAGATAAAATTATTAAAAAATAAGGGATGATAAGGTGTAATATAAAGTATGTATGTAAATCAACAAATTCCCGTCAACGGGTATATAAACAAGTATAAATATATAAGAACGCATTACAATGATTTATATAGTCTGATCTCTTTGAGGAAATATAAAACAAGACTAAAATCTACAGTATCATATAACTCTTTCATAGTATTAACATTGTAGTACCTTTGACGCATAGGATCAAAGTCTACACATTCCAATAAGATGTGTTTGACCGTTAACGGTGCAAAGCAGGGTATACATTCTGGTAATTGCTCACCTTGTAATAAATATGAATGAGTATAACGTGTATGCCCTATCCTGCACCGGGCTAGGACAACTTCCTCTCGACGAATGGGTCTACTAGAAGAACGCCATTCTCCGAGTAACGGTTTAATTGAATTGAATTGAATATTGTTTAACGGCTCATCAACACAGTATAGGTTATTTAGAGCCGCCCCAGAGAGAGGGGAAGGATACATAGGAATCCGGGAACCTGCCCTACTGAATGGAGTTTATTGTTAAAGGACAAATCCCAAGCCGTTTGCCAAGAGTTACGAATATATGTGTTAATACAACTTTTAAAATCAGTATAAGGTAATTTGGTATTATATATAGGTAAATCTAATGCTGCCTTAGCAGCACTATCAGCTCTATCATTACCACGTATTCCTACATGGCTTGGAAGCCAGCAGAAAATAATAACATTATCAATTATAAGAGAATTGTATTTTTCTAAAAGTTGAAGCACAACTGGGTTATCATGTTTCATATTACCCAGTGCTTAAAGAGATGAAAGGGAATCAGAAAAGATTACGAAATGGTCATCATCAGATTCCTGAATATAATTTAAGGCAAGTTCAATTGCCTTAAGTTCAGCTGAAAAGATAGAGGCCTTGTCAGGCAGGCGGCTCTTTATGCTGTGTTTGTGAACAGCTGCTGCAGCTACCTTATCTCCATCTTTAGAGCCATCTGTGTAGATATGTTGAAAGTCACTGTATTTCGATATAATTTCATTAAATTTGCTTTGAAAGACAGTAGGGTCTGTACTGGATTTGTTATTATTACAAAGATCAAAAATAATTGTTGGAGTTTCCAAAGTCCACGGTGGAATTTGTGGTACTTTGTACTTGGCAATCAAATTTAGGTCGATTTCAGAGTCTCTTAATTTTGGTTTAATACGAAGACCAAATGGTCGAATGGCCTTCGGTTTTCGATCAAAAAGAGGTTCACAACTAGGATGAAAAACGTTATCGAAAGTTGGGTTTGAAGGGTTAGACTTCAATTTAATGGCGTATTGAAGAGCTAATTTGTCTCGTCTATGAGACAGTGATGGTTCATTGGCTTCAACATATAGACTTTCGGCTGGTGATGTACGAAAGGCACCTAAGGCGAGTCGTAATCCTTGATTATGTATAGGGTCGAGCATCTGCAAGTACGACTTGCGAGTCGATCCATATACTACTGAGCCGTAGTCCAGCTTGGATCTGATAAGAGATCTGTAAAGTCGCAAGAGGACTTTTCGATCTGCTCCCCAATTAGTGTTTGCAACAACTTTAAGTAAGTTAAGAGCTTTAAGGCATTTGGCCTTCAAGTATTTAAAGTGTGGTATAAACGTTAATTTACGGTCGAAAATAAGACCAAGGAATTTTGTCTCATCCACTACTGGTATTGGTGACCCGTCCAGTGTTAGATGAGGGTCTTCATGATGTTTACGAAGTTGACAAAAGTGCATACAATTAGTTTTAGATTTAGAAAATTTAAAACCATTTTCATCAGACCAGGTCTGAAGTTTATTGAGACATTGTTGTAATTGTCTCTCGATAGTATTCATGTTTTTTGCACGATAACATATAACAAAGTCGTCAACATATAGCGAACAATCCACACCTGGATGAATATGAAAGCAAATGCAAATTCGTACAAAGTATTTTAGAACGTTCAACATTTATGTACCATTGTAGCAGTATAGTGTTTTAGTTTTTATTCTTATGAGGTTTATTTCCCATGTACAGTATTGGTTCTACTCAGGAAAAGTGCTGGTCTACCTCCACCACAAAAAATTGACGGTCATATATATAACCTTACATGTGTTAAAAAGGACGTAAAACACAATTCAAACAAACAAACAAATCTTATGAGGTTTATTTAGTGTACCACGATGCATATTTTATATACATATATATTGTTGCACATCATAATACTTATTTACTACAAACTGATTAGACAAAATCTATAATGAACATTGTATTGGAAGCGCAAACAGACATGTCAATCTGATATACTAAACTAAAACATAATATATCATACATAATTCGATACTAGTTCTACTTTAAAAAGGGCTAAAGCCATATCTTATATTTTTTAGTTGAATCGAGTTTTACAGCGCACGAACACATGAAAAGTTATATGGCGCCTAACAGAAATGAATATGCCAGGCTCTTCGTCCATTTACATTGAGATAAAATATGGAGAACGGGCTTAGAACCTTCTCACTTATAGAACTGCAGAGTTGCTGCAAATTCTTTTGTTGACACTCCATTTATTTGCTGGAGCCACGTTAATTGTTTTCTGACACCACTCTAATGGCACCTGAAACAATGGAGGGATCATGATGAAGACCTTTAAATGACAAAAACGAACATGAATTTGCTTATTTGCATATATTTTTCTTCACCTTTTCAGCATTTGATGATGGCGATAATGATGTGCTGCTGGCAGGGGCAGAAATGCTGATGGAGGACTCCCTCCTCAGCTCTTCACAGGTTTTGATGATGACGATAATGATGTGCTGCTGGTAGGGGCAGAAATGCTGATGGAGGACTCCACGGGTTTTGGGTAAGTTAAACGTGTAACACCTGCTTTTTTTATTGCATATTTTAAGTAACTATACCCGTATATTTTAACATCTTCTGTATCTGCTAGCTAGTGTCCCAATGGACACACTCTTAACACATTTGTATTATTCCAGTATGGCAGGTTTCTATTTGCTTTCATGTAATCAATATACCTGTTGTTTTTTTATTTTACAAAGTCAAATTCAGGATCTATAATGATTATGTCGTGTTACGCCAATGCACATAAACAATATGTTATAAGAAATTATTTATTTATTAGATATTTATACTGATGAAGAGTTTTCGCCCTTGAAAACCTCTACACCCCATAAAAAATGTAATAAGACGGTTTTTAAGTTTCATGAATTTGAAATTACCCTCGAAGTCCTAGTTATTTGCATGTTAATAAAGAGAAACAGAATAAATTATGCAGTACATCATCATGATTAACAGTGACTCAGATTTTGACATCAATTAAATTGTCACTTCAACTCACAATAACATATATTGGTTTTGTCATGTGATGAAAATATAATGAACAGGATTGTTTAGATATCAATATGAAATTCATTATATGTTTCTCTTTTCTATTCACCAAGGGTGTAACTACTGCCTATACGCAAATATAACTTTGTGTGGATAAAAGACTGAAAAGATTGTCGATAAAAGACAGAAAAGATTGTTCTAGAAAGCGCAAGATTGTCCATGTGTGTGGGGGAGCATACTCTCAGACCCCCACTAGACAAATGATTAATATCGTGCGTATAATTTATGGTGACGCCCCTGAAGACCCCACCCACACTCCTAGTTATATTACAGTTTTATTAGGTAGTAGTTTTTGCGCAGTTATAGGATATATTTCTTCACAATTTCAAAGGAATAAAATGTAAAACATGATTAACCTTTAATACAGATTTAAGAAAGTAGGGCTGGGTGGTTTATATAATAAAGGCTAAAATTATTTTTCCAGGCAGAATTGTTAAAATGTTAAAATGTATAGCCTGGTGCTTTCAATAAACAGAAGTAAGTCAGTTTAATACATGTATGAATCGTTCACCTACTCATGTTTTGTTTTACCAAATCTCTGAACCAGTACCCTACATTAGCTATGTCAAAGAAAACAGTATAAAACAGTATATCACCCAGATACAATGGAGCACTGATATGGTGATGTGGTGGCTGTATACTGTAATTGCTTCAATTATCACTTATCAGGGAAAATGTCATACATATAATTAATGTAATACTGTTCTGTACTGCTATGAAAGACGCATTTTTACTCAATAGTTATTAATTCTTAAACTTCCATAAATAGCAACACCATAAATAGTAGCAATAACTGTTGCTTTTATCGAAGTTCATTTTCTGGCAGTCTGTTAGAATGGCAATTATATTTAACAGTCTAATCACCATGGCAAATGCTATCAAGACAGTATTTAAGGGAATTTGTAATATATTTTTTGAATTCAATGAATGAGTCAATAAGAAAAAGATTTGTTATTTGTTTAAACATATTTTTATCAAGAATATTTACAACCTTATATATGTTACACTGATTGGAATTAAAGTAAAAAGTTAACCTTCCAAAGATAGACACTTTTGATAAACCTTTGCTGGAGTATCAAATTACCCAGCTTGTTGAAGTAGCTACAAAAAAAGATAATGCAATTAAGTTCCTGTCAAACCTTATAAAACTCACATGAAAATTGGAATGTGTATGCATTTAAAATAGAATAAAGCTATACAGATTATGGCTGGACAAGAAAGAACAATGTCCAGTGAGTTTATTTATGAGATTTTGAACACTATTGCTGCAGTGCTGAGAAAACAATGTGAAATTTGAAGAATATACATTTATTAAAGTGACCCAAGGGTCAGTTAAAGGGCTGGAAGTCGCTTGGCTGGACCAGAACAATGTCCAGTGAGTTTATATATGAGATTTTGAACACTGTACATTGCTGCAGTGCTGCGAAAACAATGTGAAATTGACCTTGACCAAGGGTCAGTTGGAGGGCTGAGTCGCTGAAATAAGAAGAACAATGACCAGTGAGGTTATATATGAAATTTGAACACTCTACTCCAAAGAAAAACAAAGTTATAATAATTTAACGCACTTTTTTTGGAAACGGTAGATGCAATTAAGAGGAAACTGCTCTTGACACAGGGTCAGTTGGAGACTGATAGTTACTGAAATAAGAAGAACAATAACCAGTAAAGTTATATATGAAATTTGAACACTCTACTCCAAAGGAGAAATAAGTTATAAGAACTTAACCGAAATGTTACCGAAATGTTACCGAAATGTTAACAAAAATCTTAACAAAAATTTTCAAAATGTTAACGCTGACATATTGTATTATAACTTTCTTGTCCTTGGGAGTAGAATGTTCAAATTTCATATATAACCTCCTGGTCATTGCCTTAATGCTAATAACTTGCAGCCCTGCAAAGGTCAGTAAAATACATGTACCGTCAATATTTGTTAAAATTTGGTGACGGTACATGTATTTAAGTGAGGGGTGTGTGTGAGAGGCAGGGGGGGGGGGGGGGGGGGGGGGGGGGGGGTTGCAACATATATATGTAAGAATTGACTAAAACAACACAAAAATATGTAAAAAAATAAAAAAAGGTGTGGAGGGGAGTGGGGGTGGGGCCATGCCCCAATATGGGTGAAGTAATAAGATGCATAATGCTATGACAAATCCCAAACCAAAATTATATATATATAAATGCTTACATGCAAACCTAGATCTGCCTTTATTGCACATTTTATGGGCCATCACAATTTGGGTTCCATGGGAGAAATGTAAGAAATGTAAGAGATATAGACTTGTAAACACAGCTTACACGCAAACCTTGATGTGGGACGCCGACGCCGACGCCGACGCCAACGCCGACGCCGACCCCTTGGTGATTACATAAGCTCTCTTATTCTTCGAATAGTCGAGCTAAAAACTACTGAACATATTTTAATGAAATTTCTACGGATGTTTTTTGTTTCCTTAAAGCAAAGACATGTTACTGCTCCATCACAATTGGCACCGAAAGACATAGCCAGGGACACTGTTCCATCAGAACTGGCAACGACAGACATAGCCAGGGACACTGTTCCATCAGAATTGGCACCGACAGACATAGCCAGGGACAGTGATAGCGATTTCGAGTTTCTGGATACACCTACAATTCAGATTAACAGAAGATCCTTGAGTTTGATATGTTTATTGTGACATTTTATATAGTGATCCCAAGCTATGTGGTACCAAGCTACCTTGAAGTCTGAAACTAGTATTTTCAGTGCATTATTGAGTGATTTTAACAAGAAAAAGTCCTTTAATAAGTTTGCCTAGTTATCCCCATCGAATCTGCCCGTCACAAATCGTTTCTCCATCTTATCTCTTGAACCGCTTCAGGAATTTTGAAATAACATGCCAAAAATGTTCACCGTATCGAGACGACATGCAGAGCGCAATTTCCAGCCACATCCGTTCAATATTGGAAATAACTTGCCACAGATGTTTACTATATCGAAATTATGTGCAGAGCTCAACTTTGCAGCCACGTCCGTTCAAGGTCACACATAGAGGTTAAAGGTCATATGCACTATATTTCATGTCCCTGTCCGTCACAAGTCGGTCTCCATCATATCTCTTACACCGCTTGAGGGATTTTGAAATAACAACAAGAGCTGTCGGAGAACAGCGCAGCTCGACTATTCGATTTTTCGGAGAATAATAAATTTATAGCTAGTATATACCATCAGAAAACAAGGCTACAACAATGTGGGGTTGGGAGCACAACATAACTATGTGTAAGAATTGACCAAAACTAAACAGAAATATGAAAAAAATAAAAATCGACTTTTGAGTGGGGTGCGGGGTGGGGCGGGGGTGGTGAGGCCAACATATATGTGTAAGAAGCTATGTAATAATTCACCAAAACAACACAAAAATATGAAGAAAAAAAAAAAATCGAGTTTGAGTGGGGATGGGGTAGAGGCGTGGGTGGGGTAGGTAGGGCAACATGTGTAAGAATTTACTAAAACAACAAAGTAATATGTAAAGAAAATTCAAGTGGGGCGGGGTGAGAGGCGGGGTGGGGGTGGGGGGGGGCAACATATATGTGTAAGAATTGACAAAAGCAACACAGAAATATGGAAAAAAAAAAAAAAAGTTTCAAGTAGGGGTGGGGTGGGGCGGAAGCGGGGGCTGAGACGCGGTAGTGAGTTGGGGGTGGGGGGGGAGGGTGCAACATGTGTAAGAATTGACAAAAGCAACACAGAAATATGTAAAAAAAAAAGTTTCAAGTCTGGGGCGGGGTGGTGGTGGTGGTGATGGGGTGATAGGCGGGAGTGCGTTGGGGGTGGGGGGGGGGGGGGGGCGGGGCGTGGGAACATATGTGTGTATGTAAAAAAAAAAAAAAGTCAAATGTGGTGCGTGGTGTGATGGGGTGAGAGGCGGGGGGGGGGGGGGTCGGGGAGGGTTGCAACATATATGTGTAAGAATTGACTAAAACAAAACAGAAATATGTAAAAATAAAAAAGTGTGGAGGGGAGTGGGGGCAGGGGTAGAGGGGAGTGGGGGGAGGGGGATGCCCCAATATGGGTGAAGTAATAAGATGCATAATGCTATAACAAATCCCAAACCAAAAGTGTAGATATATACATGCTTACATGCAAACCTAGATCTGCCTTTATTGCACATTTTATGGGCCATCACAATTTGGGTTCCATGGGAGCCCAGAATTTGCAGAAGACAAAATTACTTATCCAACCCTTTACAGCATACTATAAGGAAACCAATTCCAAAATTTAGTTCAGCTAGGACAAAAAATGCAAGAGATACAGACCTGTAAACACAGCTTACACGCAAAATTTAGAGATATTTTAAGGGCTATCAGAATTTGGGTTCCATGGGAGCCCAGGGGTTACAGGAACCAAAATTACTTAAGCAGCCCTTACGATAATGCTATATGGAAGCTAATGGCCAAATTTGGTTGTGCTATGGTAAGATTTGTAAGAGATATAGACTTGTAAACACAGCTTACACGCAAAATTTGATGTGAAATGGGGCACATTTTAGGGCCATCATAATTTGGGTTCCATGGGAGCCCATGGGTTACAGGAACCAAAATTGCTTATGCAGCCCTTAAGATAATGCTACAAGGAAGCCCATGAACAAATTTGGTTGTGGTAGGATAAGAAATGTAAGAGATATAGACTTGTAAACACAGCTTACACGCAAACCTTGATGTGGGACGGCGTCAACCGACGCCGACCCCGGGGTGATTACATAAGCTCTCTTATTCTTCGAATAGTCGAGCTAAAAAGGTGCGACATATCGATAGGATGTGTAGTGCGCAACTTCCAGCCAAGTCCTGTCAAGGTCACACTTAGAGGTCAAAGGTCATATGCACTATATGTCGTGTCCTCTCCATATCACTTGAACCGCATGAATTTTGAAATAACTTTGCACAAATGTTCACCATATCGAGACAACATGCAGAGCGTAACTTTCAGCCACGTCCTTTCAAGGTCAAGGTCCCACTAAGAGTGACGGTCATATGCACTATATTTTGTGTCCAATCCATATCTTTAACCACTTGAATGAATGAATGGTGTTTTACGGCACGTCGACACATAAATAGGTCATATTGTGCGCAAAAAAAAGATGAAAATGAAGAATTAATTAAAAATTAATGTAAATATATAAAGATAAAATTATTAAAAAATAAGGGATGATAAGGTGTAATATAAAGTATGTATGTAAATCAACAAATGCCCGTCAACGGGTATATAAACAAGTATAAATATATAAGAACACATTACAATGATTTATATAGTCTGATCTCTTTGAGGAAATCTAAAACAAGACTAAAATCTACAGTATCATATAACTCTTTCATAGTATTTACATTGTAGTACCTTTGACGCATAGGATCAAAGTCTACACATTCCAATAATATGTGTTTGACCGTTAACGGTGCAAAGCAGGGTATACATTCTGGTAATTGCTCACCTTGTAATAAATATGAATGAGTATAACGTGTATGCCCTATCCTGCACCGGGCTAGTATAACTTCCTCTCGACGAATGGGTCTAGTAGAAGAATGCCATTCTCCGAGTAACGGTTTAATTGAATGGAGTTTATTGTTAAAGGACAAATCCCAAGCGGTTTGCCAAGAGTTACGAATATATGTGTTAATACAACTTTTAAAATCAGTATAAGGTAATTTGGTATAAGATATAGGTAAATCTAATGCTGCCTTAGCAGCACTATCAGCTCTATCATTACCACGTATTCCTACATGGCTTGGAAGCCAGCAGAAAATAATAACATTATCAATTATAAGAGAATTGTATTTTTCTAAAAGTTGAAGCACAACTGGGTTATCATGTTTCATATTACCCAGTGCTTGAAGAGATGAAAGGGAATCAGAAAAGATTACGAAATGGTCATCATCAGATTCCTGAATATAATTTAAGGCAAGTTCAATTGCCTTAAGTTCAGCTGAAAAGATAGAGGCCTTGTCAGGCAGGCGGCTCTTTATGCTGTGTTTGTGAACAGCTGCTGCAGCTACCTTATCTCCATCTTTAGAGCCATCTGTGTAGATATGTTGAAAGTCACTGTATTTCGATAGAATTTCATTAAATTTGCTTTGAAAGACAGTAGGGTCTGTACTGGATTTGTTATTATTACAAAGATCACTTGAGGGATTTGAAATAAATTGTCACAAATGCTCACCATATCAAGACGACGTGCAGAGCGCAACTTTCAGCCAGGTTGGTTCATAAATTATGGGGGAAAGGCATGTGTTATTGTTACAAAAACAGCCCTGTCCAGTTTATTTATTTTTAGAGTGGTGGGGTGGGTGGGGAACACACACAAACTAAATATTTGGGAGTTACTTTATGAAGTTTTATACTGTTATCTTTTAAAATTCCACTATTAATATTCAATGGTAATTTCCTGTCTTTCACTTACTATAGATATTGTGAAAACAGTAACCACACTTCTTCAATTTTAAGTGTAATGATCTTTTGTTAAAACTGAAATTAAATGCTTTGTTGTCTATGAGTAAAATGTCCTGGAAATTTGAAACGTTTCCAGGAAAAGCAATAGAATTTTGTCGCCGGGAAAGTAGGGGTTTACCCTGCCATTAGATATCCCGGTTTACCTTTTTCAACTTACTCTCATTTTTGCAACCCAAATGTTTGTATTTATTTATACCAAATTATATTCCTCAAAGGCAAGACGGGTAGTCAGCACTGAGAATCCCGCTCAACCAGTAGCATATACCTCTGAAGAATTGCAAGAGGATAATAGAAATGAGGAATGAATGAATGAATGAATGGTGTTTTACGGCACGTCGACACATAAATAGGTCATATTGTGCGCAAAAATTTATGAAAATGAAGTATTAATTAAAAATTAATGTAAATATATAAAGATAAAACTATTAAAAAATAAGGGATGATCAGGTGTAATATAAACTATGTATGTAAATCAACAAATGCCCGTCAACGGGTATATAAACAGGTAAATATATATAAGAACACATTACAATGATTTATATAGTCTGATCTCTTTGAGGAAATCTAAAACAAGACTAAAATCTACAGTATCAAATAACTCTTTCATAGTATTAACATTGTAGTACCTTTGACGCATAGGATCAAAGTCTACACATTCCAATAATATGTGTTTGACCGTTAACGGTGCAAAGCAGGGTATACATTCTGGTAATTGCTCACCTTGTAATAAATATGAATGAGTATAACGTGTATGCCCTATCCTGCACCGGGCTAGGATAACTTCCTCTCGACGAATGGGTCTACTAGAAGAACGCCATTCTCCGAGTAACGGTTTAATTGGATGGAGTTTATTGTTAACTGACAAATCCCAAGCTCTCGACGAATGGGTCTACTAGAAGAACGCCATTATCCGAGTAACGGTTTAATTGGATGGAGTTTATTGTTAACTGACAAATCCCAAGCGGCTTGCCAAGAGTTACGAATATATGTGTTAATACAACTTTTAAAATCAGTATAAGGTAATTTGGTATTAGTGATGTGTAAATCTAATGCTGCCTTAGCAGCACTATCATTACCACGTATTCCTACATGGCTTGGAAGCCAGCAGAAAATAATAACATTATCAATTATAAGAGAATTGTACTTTTCTAAAAGTTGAAGCACAACTGGGTTATCATGTTTCATATTACCCAGTGCTTGAAGAGATGAAAGGGAATCAGAAAAGATTACAAAATGGTCATCATCAGATTCCTGAATATAATTTAAGGCAAGTTCAATTGCCTTAAGTTCAGCTGAAAAGATAGAGGCCTTGTCAGGCAGGCGGCTCTTTATGCTGTGTTTGTGAACAACAGCTGCTGCAGCTACCTTATCTCCATCTTTAGAGCCATCTGTGTAGATATGTTGAAAGTTACTGTATTTCGATTTAATTTCATTAAATTTGATTTGAAAGACAGTAGGGTCTGTGCTGGATTTGTTATTATTACAAAGATCAAAAATAATTGTTGGTGTTTCCAAAGTCCACGGTGGAATTTGTGGTACTTTGTACTTGGCAATCAAATTTAGGTCGATTTCAGTGTCTCTTAATTTTGGTTTAATACGAAGACCAAATGGTCGAATGGCCTTCGGTTTTCGATCAAAAAGAGGTTCACAACTAGGATTAAAAACATTATCGAAAGTTGGGTTTGAAGGGTTCGACTTTAATTTAATGGCGTATTGAAGAGATAATTTGTCCCGTCTATGAGACAGTGATGGTTCATTAGCTTCAACATATAGACTTTCGGCTGGTGATGTACGAAAGGCACCCAAGGCGAGTCGTAATCCTTGATTATGTATAGGGTCGAGCATCTGCAAGTACGACTTGCGAGTCGATCCATATACGATCGAGCCGTAGTCCAGCTTGGATCTGATAAGAGATCTGTAAAGTCGCGACAGGACTTTTCGATCTGCTCCCCAATTAGTGTTTGCAACAACTTTAAGTAAGTTAAGAGCTTTAAGGCATTTGGCTTTCAAGTATTTAAGGTGTGGTATAAACGTTAATTTACGGTCGAAAATAAGACCAAGGAATTTTATCTCATCCACTACTGGTATTGGAGACCCATCCAGTGTTAGATGAGGGTCTTCATGGTGTTTACGAAGTTGACAAAAGTGCATACAATTAGTTTTAGACTGAGAAAATTTAAAACCATTTTCATCAGACCAGGTCTGAAGTTTATTTAGACATTGTTGTAATTGTCTCTCGATAGTATTCATGTTTTTTGCACGATAACATATAACAAAGTCGTCAACGTATAGCGAACAATCCACACCTGGATTGATGCATTTTACTATACTGTTTATCTTTATATTAAAAAGTGTGACAGAGAGTATACTGCCCTGTGGAACACCCATCTCCTGTTCATGAATATCAGAGAGGGTTGAACCCATTCGGACACGAAATTGTCTATCATCTAAGAATTTCTCAATTAAAATGGGTAATCGGCCCCTAAGACCAAGGTCATGAAGATCATTCATAATACCGTACTTCCATGCAGTATCATAAGCTTTCTCCAAGTCAAAAAATACAGCGACTAGATGTTCTTTTTTTATGAAAGCTTCCCTAATAAATGATTCAAATCGAACGAGATTGTCTGTTGTGCCTCGTTGGCGCCGGAATCCACTTTGATACTTTGTTATCAGCTTGTTGGACTCCAGGTACCAAACGAGTCTCTCATTAATCATTCGTTCCATGGTTTTACATATACAACTCGTTAAAGCAATAGGGCGATAATTTATTGGGTCCGTATGATCCTTTCCAGGTTTGGGGACTGGAATAACGATTGCTTCCCGCCAAGAATCGAGGAAGTTTCCCGTCACCCAAACCTTATTAAATATATCAAGAAGGGTAGAGAGACAAGTTTTAGGTAAATGTTTTAGTAATTGATAATGGATATCATCAGGACCAGCTGATGTATCATGAGCCTTTTTAAGGGACTCTCGAAGTTCTTTGAGAGTGAATAGTTTATTGTATTTCTCCAAGTTTTTTGACTTGAAGTTCAGCTTCTTCTGTTCTTTTAGTTTCTTATTTTTCAGAAAATTTGGTTGACAATTTTCAGAAGAAGAATTTTTTGAAAAAGTTTCTGCCAAAGTGTTTGTAATATCTTTGACAGATGTTATATCTCCATTATCTGTTTTAAGATGATTTACAGAACTAGAATTACCTTTACCACGTATTTTCCGGACGATGTCCCATGTCTTCTTAAGAGATGAGCGAGAATTCAGCCTAGAGACGAAAGATCTCCAGGATTTCCTCTTGCTATCCTTAATAGTACGACGGGCTTTCGCACGAAAAACTCTAAAGTTATCTAAATTTGTTTGAGTTGGCCGCAAGTTAAAATTACTTAATGCAGCTGTACGATCGCTGACTGCCTTTTTGCAGTCATCGTCGTACCATGGTTTATGTGGGCGTTTAGGATTTGCCGAGGTTTTTGGAATGGTTTGATCAGCTATATCGTGAAGAGTTTTGGTAAAAAGAGCAGTTGCGTCTTCGACATCCTCGAAAACGGAAGGCTTTAATTGTTCCTCGCAAAGAGATTGAAACGTAGTCCAATCAGCCTTGCGAAGTTTCCATCGTTGCGTTTTTTCGAGAAGTGGAGGGCCGATATTTTCAAGAAATATGGGGAAGTGGTCACTTCCACAGAGGTCGTCTCCAACACTCCACGAAAAATCCATCAAAAGCGTTGGATCGCATATTGTTAAATCAATGGAAGAATGAGAGCCTGTAGCAGGATGTAAGTAAGTATGTGACTTATTATTAAAAAGACACAAATTGTTTTTGGCTAAGAAATCCTCAATTTTCTTGCCTTTATCGTTTATATCTTTACAACCCCAGATGTAGTTGTGTGCATTAAAATCGCCCAAGAGTATAAAAGGTGATGGCAATTGTGCAACTATGTGATTTAGATCTTTAGGGTCTAGTGAAGAACTAGGTGGCAAATATAAGGAACATATTGTTGTGACTCTGTGCATAGTAACACTGACCGCAATAGCTTGCAAATTTGTTTTCAACGCAACAGGTCTGTGAGGAATGTCGAAACTCCACCAGTGGCCTTGTCCCCGGTATCACAAATATGATTGTATAGTGAGTATTGTTTAAAAGATACCTTATCACTTGTCTTTCTTGAAGACAAAAGGCAATAGGGTTGTGTTCATTTAAAATTAAGCTGATTTCATCATAATTTGGTTTCAAACCTCGACAATTCCATTGAATGATCTTATTAGTTTTACCCATTATTTAGCGCTAAGGCGATTTTTAATTTTGTTTTTATTTTTGGCCTTAGATTTAAGAGAGGTCTTAGGAGACTCAAGCAGCGACATCTCCACTGATGGATCCTCCTCCCCGGAAGAAGTCAGCTGAAGTGGCACCTCAACTAACCTTTCATGAGAGGATGGAAGTGGCAGTGCAGCTGCCGGCTCCGAAATGTCCATAAGCTGTTCGAATTTGTTATGCAGCTCAATAGGGCCATTAGACACCTTTGGCTGCTCCTTGTGCTCCCCAGTTGGAGAAGCACTAGGCTTTCCAACTTCCTTAGTTGGAGCAGCACTAGGCTTTCCAACTTCCTTAGCCGGAGCAGCACTAGGCTTTCCAACCGAGGATGTATTAGGTTCACGACTGGGGAACTTCTAGACTTCACAGTCTTAGAAGAACCCTCTTTCCAATTCTGAGAAATTGACATGCTCTTGACATTGCCAGAGCCTGCCGGTTTTGTGTTTGATTTAAATGTAAAAGTTTGATTAGGTGAAAAGTTTAATTTCGGTTTGTTAAGTTGTGTTTGTTGACTTTTGTTTGGATTTGATACTGCGGAAGTATTCTTTGTATTTTGAATTTCTGGCTGTGGTTCGTATTGCGTACTTGCATCCCTGCATTCTGTGTGTGTTGCTGTTGTTTTGAGAATAGATGCGTAAGAGGTTGGACTTGAAATTTTATATTTTTCTTCAATTAATTTTCTTGCTTCTGGAAAGGGAATGTTTTGTGTATATTTAACTGGTATGATTTCTTTTTCTTTTTTAAATTTTTCACATAATTTTTAATTTGCGTGATGTCCCAGACCGCAGTTGGTACTCCTCTTAACTACTCGACGGATTTTCATGAAACTTCACAGGAATGTTGCTCTTGATGTCTAATTGATTCTAGCAAAATTTCAGGTAGGCCGGATATTCAAGATGGCCACCATGGCTAAAGATAGATTTTTAAAATACAAGTTTGTAGCGACTACTTCTTGAAAACTATATAAGTGATATTGATATGGGACTTATTCTAAAATGATCAGTGTGACATGATGTTGATCCTTGTCAAAAATTATTTTGATTTGACGTTAAACATGGCCGCCAGCGGCCATCTTTGTTTACATAGAGTTATATAAGGAAAACTTGTAGCGACTACTCCTCTGAAATTACTTGACCGATTTTCATGAAACTTCACAGGAATGCTGATCTAGCTATCAAAAACCTATCAGTAGAGCTTTAAGGTCATTGACCTCTTGTTTATTTTTAATTATTCTTTTTTTAAATATTTTTGTTATTTTTTTGGTTATTATTTTTTTTCTTCTTTTCTTTAACCAGCCAGATCGGACCCGTAACAGCAGAGGTATGGCCCTTGATTTATTTAAAAATGCTATATTTTGTCTTGTTAAGATGATAGACCTTCATTTTTCATCTTCATTTTCAAACTTTACCAGATTGTTAATATCAATATAAGCTCTGACAAATTTGAAAAACAGCCAGATTAGACCATTTACACGGGAGTTATGGCCCTTGATTTTCTAAAATGTGCTATATTTTGGTCTCATTAAAACGAAAGAGCCTTCATTTGGGCCGATTTCAGTGAAACATTTCAGGGATGATCAGTACCAAGCCTAGTTGCACATATCGTCACCGAGTTCCGGTTGAATGATTTTGGCTGAGTTATGTCCCTTCAAAGGTTTTAATACACAACCTTTGTCCAGACTAGTTCTCCTGCACCCCTGGCCGGAATTAAACGATTTTTTTTAGGGATGATCAGTTCCAGGTCTAGTTGTGCAAATCATCGCCGTGTTCCGGTTGAATGATTTTTTGCAGAGTTATAGCCCTTTAAAGGTTTTAATACACAAACATTGTCCAGACTAGTTCTCCTGAGCAAATCTTTTGCAGGGATGATCAGTATCAAGACTAGTTGCGTATATCATCGCCAAGTTTCAGTTGAATGATATTATACATAAACTTTATGATTAGCCAGTAGAGCGTCCACAGGCCCTCTTGGGCCTCTTGTTTTAAAGATGATCTATCATGAATTATCGAAAATTAATCAAAGTTATAGTAAGATGAGAGCGTAAAATAAAGCCTAAGGCCTAGCACCAATTCATCATTGCGTTTATATGCCCAGAATGGTAAAAAATGGTCTACTACACTAAGTTTTGATCATACTGAATAAACAGGAATAGAGGAAAATAATACAGGTATATGTCACTTTCTCGAAAATGTTAACCAGTAGAACAACCTTGCGCTGTTGCATCTTAATATTTTTGTAACTTTAATTTATAAATTATATTTAATTTCATTTTCACTCAATATACTCCAGTGACAGATAGATATTCCAGCAACATCGAGTCATACTATAATCTCAATGCTGAAACCTATACAATATTCCAACCACTTGAACAATGAGAGACTGAAAATATTCCAATTGAAAATCGACAAGAGATCGTTCAACCACATACAGACGCAAGCCTTTCCAACTACATAGAAATACGAGACCTTCCAATGGCATAAAGACGTGAAATATTTCAACAGCATAAAATTGTAACATATGTCAGCCACATAAGAGATATATCAACCAATAGAGACCTGAAAGACTTCAACCAAAAGGAGATCTAAGATATTTCAACCACTTTAAGATACTTCAACAACATACTGAATGACCTGAGATATTTCTACCATGCAGAGACCAAAAAATAAAATGTTCTAGCCGCATGATGACAATATATATTTCAACCACAGATGCTTCAGATTCAGATATTTTAACCACATAGATCTAAGATAGTTCTACCACATGGATACAAAACATATTACAACAGATATAGGCCTGAGCTATTTCAACCCCATGGATATGTAAAATAATCCAACAGCAGGGCCTTGAGATGTTCCAAACACATAGAGGCTGGAGGTTTTTCAACCAAGTTACAGACATGAGATACTGAGGAGAAAGACGCAGCTCTTCGCATATTTCATAAGTTGTAATATAGCCATGTATGAGCACATAAACAATGGTATGAAAGACAGATAAAGACCGAGTGCACCGTCAAACATTAATGGTACGGTTCAGCTGAAAGCAGCATAAATCAATCACAAATCAAAACCAGTGTGAACTAAGATAATTATTATGTGTTTCAAGTGATCTTCTTAGCTGAATTGCCAAAGTTTATGCGTTGTAATGATTAATCAGTTGTAACTCACTGATCATCTGTTACTTAGACATCCGATTATGGTGATTGATTATGGAAGTCTGTAAGCGGTCATTGGTAAAATGTAAAAATGCACTTTAATTAATGTTAAGAAACATGATTTTCCAGGAGACAATCTGTCTTAACAGTGTGGTGAAATTGTATTTGTAACATGATTACTTCCCTTGTTTTAAATGACTCCATTTACTCAAATAGCAACAAACTGCTTACAAAGAAAACACTTACTGTTTTATCAACATAGATCAGTTGTAGGTATGTTTGGTTGTTGAATACGACTTTAAATTGCTTTAAATACATTTTTATGATCATGACACTAAATTAGTTGTATAGACAGTTAGAATATATAAGTGATTTATATGAAATTGATGTTCGTTAATTTCCGTTGAACATCGCCAAAGATCGGTGAGCTGCTAGAGGTCGCTCTGAGTCGTCTGGTATAAAAGGGGAAAGCGCTTTAGTTTTTTGGGTAAAGGTAGCGCCGTGGTGTAATGGTTAGCATTGCGGCTTAGTAACCCAGGGATCGCGCGTTCAATCCCAGCCAGGACCGAATTTGGGTTAATTATCGAAATATTTAAAAGTAGTTCCTACCTTACCAGTCCTTCGGATGAGACTTTAAACCTAGGTCTGCTCGCTAAAATGCTTAGTGCAATACAGCGAGGATAAATAAACGCTTATAGGTAAGTTTTTTTGGGTACTTCTTGTCTGAGTGTCCGACGGTTAACATCGGTATATGTTAAATACTGCTCGTATTTTTGAAGGATTGTCTTTTGCTGGGACTTTGGGCCAAAAGCACTATCAAACATTATATCCGAGTTCTCTCGAGAAGCCCCGCTTCCTTGAGAGGGTATATGTTAGCATAGGGCTTAGTGCACGGGTTGCTGCTGTAGATATCCTTGAGTTAGAGCCTTGTCATTGGAAGCCCCGCTTCTTTGATAGGGTTCTGTGTGACACACCTGTAGCGATCTTGAGAAGCACAGCTTCCTTGATAAAGGTGTTGTTAAAGGGTGGGGCGCTATAGAAGTGTTGCAGCTATAGAAGTTTGCTATAGACGTGTGCGGCTATAACTGTGCGGCTGGAACTCCAGTTCGTAGACGACAGATAGGTTCGATATAGCAGACAGTGTGTTACAACGCTTGAATAATTCGGAGGTAGTTGTGGCCTCGTACGATTGTAATCAGTTGATTGGAGTTTTGAAATCATTGTTTGAATCATCTTTAGAATCATTGTTTTGTACATATTTGTACTAATCAACGGCTAGGAAAGCCCCAAGGACAATTATATATATTGCTGTATATCGGCAAAACGTTACAAATTGGTGGCAGCGGTGGGATAGTTGATAACACCACCATTATCTCTTATCCACGTAATATACCTACTAATACGTTCAACATGGAAAGTAGTTTGACATATGGGGATGAGTTGAACGTGTTATATGAACAAATGGATGAGCTTAAGAGGAAAAACGAACTAGTCAGAATGCAGTGCGAGATAGACGCGTTAGATAAGGAAATTCACAGGATGAACATGGAGTCTATGACAGGTTTAAGGCCAGGTGTACGGCTAAACGTTGAGAACGGTTCATCTCAAACGGGGGCAGAGCCAAACAGTATGCTCCAAAAAGTCCTTCATAGATCATGATATCAGGGAAAGTTGTAACTTACTTCGTGTAAGATGTTTTGAGATTATATTATAAAATGTCAAAGATTTTATTTGTTTTGTTTATTCTTTTGTCAAGCGTTCAATGTATTAATATACAAAGAAGTCATGCGGGACGCATGAACCTAGATGCGTGGGTAATGTGGTGAAATTGTATTTGTAACATGATTACTTCCCTTGTTTTAAATGACTCCATTTACTCAAATAGCAACAAACTGCTTACAAAGAAAACACTTACTGTTTTATCAACATAGATCAGTTGTAGGTATGTTTGGTTGTTGAATACGACTTTAAATTGCTTTAAATACATTTTTATTATCATGACACTAAATTAGTTGTATAGACAGTTAGAATATATAAGTGATTTATATGAAATTGATGTTCGTTAATTTCCGTTGAACATCGCCAAAGATCGGTGAGCTGCTAGAGGTCGCTCTGAGTCGTCTGGTATAAAAGGGGAAAGCGCTTAAGTTTTTTTGGTACTTCTTGTCTGAGTGTCCGACGGTTAACATCGGTATATGTTAAATACTGCTCGTATTTTTGAAGGATTGTCTTTTTCTGGGACTTTGGGCCAAAAGCACTATCAAACATTATATCCGGGTTCTCTCGAGAAGCCCCGTTTCCTTGAGAGGGTATATGTTAGCATAGGGCTTAGTGCACGGGTTGCAGCTGTAGATATCCTTGAGTTAGAGCCTTGTCATTGGAAGCCCCGCTTCTTTGATAGGGTTCTGTGTGACACACCTGTAGCGATCTTGAGAAGCACAGCTTCCTTGATAAAGGTGTTGTTAAAGGGTGGGGCGCTATAGAAGTGTTGCAGCTATAGAAGTTTGCTAAAGACGTGTGCGGCTATAACTGTGCGGCTGGAACTCCAGTTCGTAGACGACAGATAGGTTCGATATAGCAGACAGTGTGTTACAACGCTTGAATAATTCGGAGGTAGTTGTGGCCTCGTACGATTGTAATCAGTTGATTGGAGTTTTGAAATCATTGTTTGAATCATCTTTAGAATCATTGTTTTGTACATATTTGTACTAATCAACGGCTAGGAAAGCCCCAAGGACAATTATATATATTGCTGTATATCGGCAAAACGTTACAACAGCTTTGTTACAATTAGATGTTTGATCAGTTTTACAATCAGCAAAATTGACTCGCATGTTATGGTGATTAACTGCGATGATAATGTAGAAAAGGGCAAATTTTGACTAGTAATATATATGATTAATTCAGTGAACTCTTTTCGCTTTTCACACAATTTGCTTTTCGCACAATTTGATAAGAAGGTTAATATAGATTGTGTTGCATATCATATTCAGTGCGATTTTTCCTATACCACACTTGAGTTTACCCTTTTAAGAGTTTGCTTCAATAAGATCGAGGATAATTTTGACAATGAGTGAAATCAAAGAATGTGACAACAACAACATTTACAGTTTTGACTTATGTTGTAAGTGAAACCAAAATCATTTGAGTAAAACAATCATATTTTTAGCATATTCTAGTGTTTATTATGTATCACAAATGAGATATAGGGTCCTATAGAAACCACAGCGTCCGAACGCAATGGCATCATAGGTCTGCACTGTACTTGATAATACAAAGAAAGAGACAAAAACCAAGAGAAAGGGTGGTGAAGACGGGGTTACCGACTTGGAACGGTCAGTAGGCAATAAGGTCTACTGGTTAGCTTGAATCGATTTTATATGCGCACAATCCTCGCTATTATCCTGTCTTCAGCGCCCAAATAGACAAGAAAGTGTAAACAAAACTACATGCCATCAAAAGGAATTCTCTAACAATAAAGTTCACATCCGGAGAAACTAACTAAAGAAACACAAAATAATAAACATCTCAGGATGTATCCAGAATCGTAATGAACAAACATAGTAGTTGTAGCTAAAGAGAAAACCAATCTCTCTACGACCAGAAAACCCGAGGGACGAAAGCTCATGCACCCTCAAGGCACATTCAATTTTGCATGAATTATTGTGTTGTAAATGAAATGATTACTTATATCATATGATGTTATACATTTTGCATCAATGTCGTATATTTAATACGGCCAATATAGCTCTACTGACCGATGGCCAGCAGAGATTATGGGATAGCGAGTTGTCCGTCGTCCGTTACATTTTGTCTTGTTTACACGACAGGGACTTCATTATTACTCGGATGTTTACGAAACTCTGCCAGTGTCTTTATATCAATAAAAGCTTGGATTTTTTCGAGAACCAGCTACATCAGATTAGTAACACCAGAGTTATGGCCCTTGTTTTGCTGAAAAATGCCATATTAAGCCTTATTTACACTCTAGCGCCTTCATTTTGTATTTGATCTTTATGAAACTTTGTCGATGTTTTTATATCAATGGAAGCTCAGCCAGATCGGATCAGTAACACCAGAGTCATGGCCCTTGTTTTGCTAAAAAGTGCCAAATTAAGTCTTGTTTACACTCTGGCACCTGCATTTTGTATTTGACCTTTACAAAACTTTGCCAGTGTATTTATATCAATGAAAGCTCAGATCTGTTCGAAAACCAGCCAGAGCAGATTTGTAACACCAGAGTTGTGGCCCTTGATTTTTTGAAAAGTGTGATTTTCTGCCTAGGTAACACTCTAGCACTTTCATTTATTATTTGATCTGTACCAAACTAACACAGCTCGTTAATATCAACAAAAGATCAGACAAGCTTAAAAACCAGCCAGATCGGACCATATACACTGGAGTTATGGCCCTTGTTTTTGCTAAAAAAAATGCCATATTGTGCCTTGTGAACACTCGTATCACCTTCTTTTATTATTTGATCTTTACCAAATTTGCATAGATCGTTAGTAGCAATGAAATCTGTAAGTGAAACACAAAGATGCTCGTGTATATATAAATACAAAAAAGCAATAGCCTAGAAAGCCTCAAAGAAGGTACACATCAAAATCAGATTAGTAACACCAGAGATATGCCCCTTGATTTAGTTAAACATGCTGTATTTTGCCACATTAAGAAGATAGGTCCTTCGTTTGGCTAAATTTTAATGAACTGCATGGATGATCGGTACCAAATATGGTTATGCATATCGTCCACGCATTCCGGTTGAATGTTTTTTGACAGGGGTAAAACACAATTTGTCCGGACCATATTTCATGAATCCCTGACCGAAAATCAACAAAACTTTGCAGAGGTGATCAGTACCAAGCCTATTTATGCATGTCATAGCTGTATTTTTGTTGAAAGATTTCTGGCCCTTTAAAGGCTTTAATACACGCATATTGTCCGGACTAGTTCTCCTGATCCCCAGTTTGGATATCAGTGGAACTTTGCAGGGATAATCAGTACCTGACCTATTTGTGCATGCCATCGCCGTATTCCGGTTGAATGATTTTTTGCGGAGTTATAGCGCTTTAAAGGTTTGAATACACGAACATTGTACATACTAGTTCTCCTGAATGCTGGTTTGGATTTCATCGAAACTTGGCAGTGATGAGCAGTAGCAAGCCTAGTTGCACATATCATCACCATGTTTTTTGTTGAATGATTTTTGACAATTACTGCCCCTTATACACAAACTTTGTCCAGACTAGTCTTCCTGAACTCCTGACTGGATTTCAGTGAAACTTGGCAAGTATGATCAGTATCAAGCCTAGTTGCGCATATCACAGACTCCACAGAGCAAGTAGAGCGATACAGGCCCTCTTGGGCCTCTTGTTTGTAGATCTGTTTCGACAACACGTTTTTATGCGCCCGTTTGAAAAAAGAGTACATGGTATTGGGTTATTTAAGGTCTTTATCATGACACCGCATATGCAGACTTGGAAACGTGGTTCTATCTTGCCATTCACCATATTTTATCTTGATGTAGATGGAGAATGAGCCTTGCACGTTCATTCCTTTTAGGCGACATATAACCTTTCATGTGTTGGTGCGTCTTAAAACCCAATTCAATTCGTCCGACAATAAGCAATTACCCATCCTGCATAATAACTTTGAAACCATAACGCTCATGAATTTGCATAGGTATTAATGCCCTTGAGGAGAGGAAACATGTTATTTTCTACGCTTGGTAGGACAAGTGTCAAGATTGCCATCCCTTATATGGAAATACACATTGTGTGATAACTTCAAAACCATGACACCCACATTCATGAAACGTTAATAGATAAATTGTCCCTTGGCGAGCGTAGAAACCTTTTTTTGGGGGGTTAGAAGGTTGCAATGATCTTAATAAAATATGCATTCTGCAAGATAACTCTGAAAGCACAACACCATATAAAACTTTGTTGGTATATTGCCCTTTAAGATAGGTGGAAGCCTATTGCTTTTGGGATCAGTTGATCATCAAGGTCACATTAACCTGACAATGACCCAGTTCTGAGAAACACTTCTTCTACTGTAATTTGTCACTGTTAGACATACAATCATGGAACTTTACGGAAATAGTACCCCTGTTAAAACAATGACTTCTATTCATGTTTGGGCTAGAAGGTCAAAGTTTAGGGCATTTGACATTGCCTTGATCAATGCATTATAGTGTAAGGATATAAAATGAATGAAAACGAATGAAATATGTATCTAAAACAAAGTAGTTTGTTTGTGTGGTGTTTTACGTCCTTTTCAATACACGCAATGTTATATATGATTTTTTTGTGGTGGAGGCAGACCACCCATACTTTTCCTGGGTAGAACCAGTACTGTACACCTCCCGCCATCCGTAACAATCGACACTTCCTCACTTAAAGTCGAGCTCAATGGTATGTAGGAAAACAGGGTTCCCATGGGAAAAAACAGTGCAGTATTAATAACTGTCAGGCTATGCACGAGTCACATTACTATGTTAAGGACCAATCACAAGGCAACACATCATACTCAAATCTGAATCTGAGATGCTGAGTTAAAATCAGATCTGAGTTAAAATATTCAATCTTAAACAAACTGGTTGATTTTCTTTTTTGGTTTGATATTTTGACTAATACTTACTTGGAAGGTTTTTTTCTTTTTCATTTCCTTAAAAAATATTTGGGAGAATTTTCCCATTTTATTTTGGGAAAGTTTTTATTTCATTAAATTATAAACATAAGGGCATATTTAATTGTCAACACTGCAACAGAAGATGTTTCCAGGCTTTGAAATGTTGTTTTAGCTATTAAGAAATAACTCATTTTCCCATGGGAAATTTTCCCAAATTACAATATTGGGAAAATATTCCCATGGGAAAATATCAAAGTGCTTGTATCGCTGTAAAACTTCTTCATAGAAGCTAAATATGAAAGCCGCATACTATTTTGACAATATATTGAAAGATAAATACTTATTGTTTTTCCCATGGGAAAACTGCCCAAGTCATTTCCCATGGGAATATATTGTCCCATGGGAAAGACCCTTTCCCATGGGAAAAAAGCTTTTCCCCATGGGAAAATAGGCTTTTCCCATGGGAAAGGTCAACTTCGCGTCAAATTTCTCGGAAAAATTTAAGTGTCACGAATGAAATAGAATATATTTTTACAATCATTTGATATGTGCTTTCATATGATATAGTCGAAAGTGCCCTAGCTCATTGGGAATTACTTGCTGTTTTTGCCAAAAACTGGCGCGGCAAAAAAAAACCGGCGGCAAACGTGTGTTACAAATAAATGCATAACATTGTTTTAACATGTATTATTACAATTATTTAAATATGACACAAGAATTGTCAATGCAATAACAATCATTACAATATATACTCTTAAACAGTGAATATTCAAGACATATATATATGATTGAAAGGACATTTGCTCTTGTTTCATGTTTGATTTTATTTTATGTTAGATAAAGGTAGTATTATATACATAGACAATTAGTATTATTTGTTGTATTTCATGACAATCAATTTCAATATGAATTGATATGTCCCCGGACTGAATTCTACTGCAATAGCCTTTATTAAAAATATCACGTTTATCAATATTGATCAGCAGATTCTTGAACAAGCGTGGGGAACTTGTTCATTACAAGAGAATTTGCTGAGACATATTATGAAAGCCATCAGTGTAAAGTTTCACATATATATATATCATACTTTATACACACATATATATATAATTACATATAAAGTGTATATTATTGTATTTGTTGTTTTCTTCATTGTTTTCATATCAAAATGATTTGGATTTGGATTTGGACATACATGTTTTTAAAAAGTTTAATAATTGATGGATTTTATTTCATACGTTCGAATTTATGGGATAGGCATTTTCGATCATGGGACGCTAGGGAGATTCGTTACGCAAGCATGTTGTTATAAAATTAGATTTACTAAATCAACTATTCAAGATATGTTGGATAAAATATATTTCCCGGAAATTCATATACAATGTATTTCAAATTAGATATTTTAGGCTTACTTTCACGCTTCAGATATTTACAAAATTATAGAGAACACCCGATATTTAGAACAACTTTCTAATCTCGAAATATATGATAAATTATATCATTTTCATACAACGGACGCATTCAATTATGTCGATATTTTACCTATAGAAGAAAACATTAAAATACTTGTATTTCGTGCATTTGAAGATGCTTTTGACTTTTTAATAAATAATGAATATTTTCCACCTTTTATGCATTCGAAACATATGAACAGTTATTAGCGGAGTCCATTACGCAAGCAGAATGCTCGGAAAATGATGATATTATAAACAATTCTGAGCATTGTGCAGACAATATATATTTATTAAATAATAATTTCAAGTGTTCATACCTTGAAGCATTATATATACATATTGGCAGGCGAAGATAGTGTCACATTACTAAGGAATATATATAACTATTTTATTGGATTGAATTATTGTTGATTACACATTATCTTAGCTTGAATGTATTTTATTATATGTATTAATAATTTAGATAAGAATGACGCTATTCAAAACACATTTGCTATAGACATTTAGGGGACATTTCATATTAATATCAATAACAATAAACAAATTTCGCTTTGGCAGAACAAACATAGATATTTTCAAAATTATATATTGGAAAAAAATGGATTATTACAAACAATAAAACAAATAGATCACACTGACCTGTCACTTTATCTGTAGACTATGTGGTCTTCACAACAACATGTACTTTAACATGGCTCTCTCTGAAAAACAATTGGATTCCACAAAGCATTGCTTTCCAAATAGCACATATGAAATGGTAAAAATAAAACAATACCAAAGTAGGTAAATTATAATTTATTTTGTTAACATATAAATCAATACAGATTTAGACTAATGCACAATTACCTATGTGTATTAACTAGTCATAAGTTCTTGAATGAAAAATAAAACAACAATGGCAATCAAAATACTAAATTATGTATATTACCAAGTAACCTGCATATTAGAAATACATCGCACGATTTAACGGTCAGGACGCCTTTGTCAGTTATCTTTTGATTGGTTAATACAATCACTAGTTCAATTTCATCACAAGTCGTTTTCAAATCCCGGAAAATACAAAAAAAAAATGGGATCAATTACAATATCTTATCGATAAATACAGTCTTAGTTTTCAATCACCGTGAAGTTCACATTACGGCATATACTCACGGTGGACATTTATATACAATGGCTGGTATTTTAATAAGGCATATTTCATTAAACAAGCCAAAACACGCATACCATTTATGGCACAAAAAGACAAGAATCACTTTACAAAAAACTTTTATAATAAAATAAATAAAAACAAAAGAAAAAAAAAATATATATAAAGATGTAAACTTACCTAATTGATTAATTGTGTTCAATATGGAACAAAGGATCATACTTTTCGTTACAAAGTTCTTTGTTTTCAAACGCGTTCGCATGAAAACCGTCTCACCACGTGTAACTGTACAGTCATTACACAAAAAAATAAATAGGTTACATCACAAATTGTTCAAAGATCTCAACCAACCGCAGTTTGTACACAAATATCCATTAATAAACAAAAATGTCAATAAAAACGTATCAATTATTAATATCCTTTAACATCCAGAAATTCTTTTATCTCAGTACATAAACAGTCAAAACACGTCAGCGCGTTTCAAAATTTTCCACACAACGAAAGTCACGTGGAGAATTCTACCTCCTATACATAGCTTCTAAGAGAACAAGATAAGAAGATAAGATATATTACACAGCCGCACGCTGCATATGAAGATAGGGATAAAAAAAATAAAAATCTCTCTCTCACAGTCAGTTTGAAAAAGGGAAAAACACTGATTTTTATCATATTTAACCTCAAAAACGAGGACGTTTTTGTTTTAAAATAACGGAGTTGTAACATAAGTATATATCATACATGTTATATAAAAATTAACATTACACACACAACGATATTTCTTAAGAAGGCTTGTAAAGCTACACCTCTCGATTAGTAACGCCCTGTCTACAATTTACCTATAAAATATGAAAACGCACACAGACAGAAAAGAGAGTTATAAGAGTGGTCTTAGAGTAATGATGTAACAGAGAAATATAAATCTTGGAGCGCAATGTAGTAACTTAAAGGGACACTTAGCAAATGTGTTTAGGTTTAAGATATATTTTAGACAATATGGATTAATGTATTTTAGCAATATACGAATAACGATTTGTTAGAGTGTGTAATAAACATTATAAAACAATGCAGGAGTTTGTCAAATCTATCAGGTACTACAAGACGGTTTAAACAAATCTCGGTAAAGTGACTTAACCCTATTATTATCAAAAGATGAGATTAAAAGGTTAACGTTACATATGCAGACTTTTACAAGGATAAACAGCTTTTTTGATAATTGCGATTATGATCCAAAAAGTAACTTTCATTTTAATGATAATAAAAATGTTATTGTCACGATGAAAGATGAAACGTGTGGAATACCCATTGTTGAATTTGTCGGACTACGAAGTAAACTATATTCGTATATGTTAGATAATGAGGTTAGTGCAAAAAAATGCAAGAGTGTTAAAAAGTGTGTTGTTAAAAAAAATATAACGCATGATAATTACAAAGAGATTTTGTTTACAGCAACAGAAAGTCACCATGAGATGAAAGTTATTAGATCACAAAATCATAACATAAGCAGCTACGAAATCAATAAAAAGAGTTGATCAGCTTATAATGATAAAAGATACATACTAAATAATGGACAAGATACGTTTGCATACAAGTAAAATACTCTATGATAAAAAACGATATGCAGAGCGATGAGGAAGAATACTGTCCGGTTCCGTCTGACTTTGCTTAATCAATTGCAAATGTTTTAGTTGAATCGTATGAGCAAAATATTATGTTATTGAAATGATCAACTGGATTGATAAGTAGTATAGAGAGTAGGGGTTTCAGCATAGTTTCCTAGAGCGGGTTAACTCAAGTAATTAATAATATGTGTCAGGGCTTTTGACCCAAGTATGCCTATCATTTAGATTTTTTGTAAATGATGGTGTACTTGAGTTAACAGCCATGGCCGACACATTTTACAGTTGACTGGCGTTCATTGCCCGCTCTGGGAAACTGTGCCAGAACCCCTACTCTCTATACTACTAGCCAAAGCTAAAGCGGTAAATAAAAAATACCTTACTTTTCAACATCGATTGAGAAATAAAAAAATTACAAGCAATTGTTGTTTTTGATAGGGCCTTTACAATGCAAAACAAACTTTTTTAGAATTTCTATCCAAAATGATTTCAGTGTGTTGGATAAATGTAAATTAAAACGCTCTGAAAATTATATAGCAAAATGTATGGCAAACTGAAGTTATTTGGAATTATTTAGTTTTCTGCTGTCCCATCAAAAAGGAATTTACATGGGAAAAGATGCACCAAAATAACATTAAGGCTGTAAAATATTCAAGGTATTTTTACCACCACTAAAAAATCCAATTCCAATGATATATAATTTATAAAACCATTATTAAAATTGCTCAAGCTAATACTGAAAAAAGCACCCCGAACAATAGTCCGAGGCCTCCTTCCGGTAGGTGTGTTGGCAGGCCCCATAATCTGATTGGTGGGGAGAGTCCTTTCCACAAATTATCTTTTGACAAATTATGTGATAAATCCCCCCTTCCCCCCCCCCCCCCCCCGGTCCCCCACGTCCACCCCCACTGTACTTTCACTTGATATACAATCTGAGAATAACAGTATTACAGTAATTTATTTCTAACTCCCAGATTAAATTAGCCAGTATTCAAATGACATATCAGGGGCATACCTGCAGTGTTTTTCGGTATACGGGTATACCTTGAGTGTTTTTAATGGAAAGGTGGGGGATGGGTGTTCCCCTCTCACTGGTGGGGGTCCGAGAATTATTTTGAAAATCAGAAACGTAAATATTAAAAGTAGTTTTGAGCGACTAAGAAACGTATTTTGAAGTTATTCTAATCCTCTAGAGTCATTTTTTTCCTTCGATTTATTGAATATTTACTAAATTACACACCCCTCACCCTTACCCCGCTTTGGCTTTACTTTTATTGAATTTGTCGCATATTTAGCTTTTTCATTTTTTCTGACAGCCGACTCTGAATTATACGCACGGGTGTATTAGAGAATGCCCATGTACGCCTCTGCATATACAAGTGTATATTTTGTTGAAATAATTGAATGACGAGCAAAACATTTTTGGAACATTTTCAAAACTGTTCTGTTTTAACAGGACACATGGCAATCTGGAAGTGTTTGTCAAGTCTCGATTTATTTACGTAGCATCATTTTCACTTTAAATCTGCTTGCATACAATTAATAACATTTTTTTTAAATAAAAATCAGCATATTCTACAATAGGTTTAAAGGGAGTACATCAGGATTTTTTCTAGAAATATCTTAAATTATAAAAATGTTCCAATTCATGATAAAACACTTATATCGATCAAAATATGATGTTCGAACCATATTGTTAAAGTTTAAACTTCGAATACACCATATAGCTAGGACGGAATCCGGCATAAAATGCTGAAATTAACCCTGGTGCGTAACCTAGGATAGCACATATTACTGTACAGAATGAATTTCCTTGTAACTAAGGGGTCATTTTCAGGATCATTCAATATGTTTAGGCACTTTAAAATAGAAAATATCATTATTTGTCAATTTTAAGTCGGACCCCTAGACCCCTTTAAAAAGCCTGATGTACTCCCTTTAAGCATATTATTGGTGCAATATTATCAACAGTTAATAATATGCAAAATTATTCTAATTCAGTATTCTTGCAATTAATATTAATGATTGAAGAAATGCAAGTTATACTGAAACGAAAGAAAAACGTAACTCCTGAATTTCCACTATATATTGTATGTACAAAATGCTGCTGTTAATGGAATGGTACATGGCGTAGTAACGTAATAAGACCTTTCAAAAAAAGACTAACACAACAGCAAATAGTATTCCTTCAAATTTTTATTATTGACAGTACGCGTTTGGCTCAAACATGTGAGCAACCTTAGGATGGAACATTTTGCAAACTTTTTACGTTAAATACAGTACTAAACTGGCTCAATTTTTCAAAGAGGAACTTTCAACATTTATGAATTTCTTGTTACAAAGTGTACTGTGATTAAAACGTCTACAACATCACAGTTATGTCCTTTCTCTAACTAACTGCAACTTTTTTTTAAAAAAAATCTCTTAGGATTTCTTTGGAATAGTATGTGGAATTAAGTGTGCAGTATATACAATATATAGCGGATATTCATCTCGTCCCGAGATTCGTTTCTTTTTCGCTTCAGTATATATAGAAAAACTAACAGAACAGTGTGAGTTTTTAAGAAATCAAGATTGCTGTGTGTCCCTTTAAAGTTGCAATAATACTGGATTAACAAATTGAATACTTCAGGATTGATGCTTGTCCCTATCTTTAAATGCTTCGTCTTTGGTAAACTTGCTTTTATAAATTGGTTGCTATGGCAGCAAAGTTCTCTGTCGGTCGGTTAGCTTGATTGTCACTTAATTATGTCAAAACAATAACTGCGTAATTGCGACACAATACATGCAAGATACTGATGTGACAGTGTTTTAACTTAAAGGTACACACGGCAATCTTGAGTTTATATTGAACGTTAAACTATGCACCTCCAGTGCTCCAGATCAGACACATATCTGCATAATTACGCATATTTTTTCACTAAAAATGCATTAAAAATGAAATTAATTGGTACAAAAGCGCATTAAAAATCGAACCAAATTCTCGCATACACACATAATAGCTTAGTAAAATAGAGCGCACCCTGTCATACTTATCAGATGCTTATTGAAGTTTGAGGTACTGAATGACAATCAAGTGCCTCCAGCAACAGTTTACAATCTTTTTATGACTAAAGAGTAAACATTTTACAGTAATGCTTTGTTCAAAATTTGTTTTTAAGAATACGTCCGGTATTTGTAAATGAAATACCTAATATTTTTTCAGGCGTGAAACTTGCATTGTGACAGATCAAAGACTTATCTGGAGTATTGCACCTTGATTTATAAGTGCTGTATTATTTTGACTTCAAAACTGCATGAATATATTTAAGTACAAATTTGAGATTTCAGTTCTACCAATTTGTTTTAATTTATACTGAATAAAAAAAGAAAAGTCAGACTGTTTGCTTGTATGTCCATAGGCCAATGTTTGAGGGTGTATACACAAGCTTAAACAGCGTTTTAATAAAACAATGTTTGATGTTTGTAAGCACACTAAGTGAGTACCAAATATCTCATTAAACAGTTTCAAATTTGCCAAGCAATAATCTTTTATGGATGATATGGAAATGTTAAAGGGAGGTAATTTGATGATGGCTGATAATCAAAAACTGCCATCTACACAATCTGTGTTCTGTGTTTTTGTGATTTATTTGGTAAGAAACATACAGAGAATATGGTCTCGGTCAAATTTCGATAATTTTCGTAGATTTAATTTGTTTTTGTGGCCAAATTTTGTATATTTTAAGAAAAAGTGGCCGAACTCCCTTGTGCATTGAACTTTTCAAAAACATCTTTGTTTGGACTATTGTTGGCGGTCTATCTAATTATTCTCTAAGGACAATCAGCATCGACATCAGCAGACGTTTCTTTTTTTGTTCGTTATATTATTGATACAATATAATATATAGTCGGTAATATGTAAGAACGATTGGCACTGAAATACAAGTTATGAACTAGGAAAACTAACGGGACGCCGTGAATTTTTAAAAGATTAAGAGTACCATGTGTCCCTTTAAAAGGAGTGGAAGCAGTCTGGAAATTGATTAATATGGGTGAAAAACTAAAAACAAATAAAAATGTAAATAATGAATGTGAATTTTAAAAGAAATGACTATTTTGATTATATGGAGGTGTACAGTACTGGTTCCCAGGAAACTTGGGTGGTCTGCCCCTATGGTTATATGGAGGCGTACAGCAGTACTGGTTCCAAGAAAAGTGGGTGGTCTGCCCCTTTGATTATATGGAGGCGTACAGTACTGGTTCCCAGAAAAATCAGGTGGTCTGCCTCTATGATTATATGGAGGCGTACAGTACTGGTTCCCAGAAATATCAGGTGGTCTGCCCCTATGCTTATATGGAGGCGTACAGTACTGGTTCCTAGGAAAATCAGGTGGCCTGCCTCTATGATTATATGGAAGCGTACAGTACTGGTTCCCAGGAAAAGTGGGTGGTCTTCCTCTATGATTTTATGGAGGCATACAGTACTGGTTCTACCCAGGAACAAGTGGGTGGTCTGCCTCTATAATTTTATGGAGGCATACAGTACTGGTTCTACCCAGGAGAAGTGGGTGGTCTGCCTTTATAATTTTATGGAGGCATACAGTACTGGTTCTACCCAGGAAAAGTTGGTGGTCTTCCTCTATGATTGTATGGAGGCATACAGTACTGGTTCTACCCAGGAACAGTTGGTGGTATGCCTCTATGATTATATGGAGATGTACAGCACTGCTTCTACCCAGGAGAAGTGGGTGGTCTGCCTCTATGATTATTTGGAGATGTACAGTTCTGGTTCTATCCAGGAAACGTGGATGGGCTGCCTCTATGATTATATGGAGGCGTACAGTACTGGTTCTGCCCAGGAAACGTGGGTGATCTGCCTCTATGATTATATGGAGGGGTACAGTACTTGTCCTACCCAGGAAAAGTGGATGGTCTTCCTCTATGCTTATATGGAGGCGTACAGTACTTGTCCTACCCAGGAAAAGTGGGTGGTTTTCCTCTATGCTTATATGGAGGCGTACAGTACTGGTCTTACCCAGAAAAAGTGGGTGGTCTGCCTCTATGATTATATGGAGGTGTACAGTACTTGTTTTACCCAGGAAAAGTGGGTTTTCTTCCTCTATGATTATATGGAGGCGTACAGTACTGGTTCTACCGAAAAGTGGGTGGTCTGCCTCTAAATATGAGCGGCAGATATGATATGATAAGGCGAAAAAAGTGTTTGTTTCCGCTCAACTTTATTTTTTTTATTTTTTTACATTTCTTTAATTTTTTTTATTTTTTTTTGCAATAAAAAAAGTTAAGGGTCGGCGGCTAAATAATAGGGTCGGTCGGCGACCCTATTATTTAGTAAAAAGTTAAGGGTCGGCGGCTAAATGATAGGGTCGGTCGGCGACCCTATTATTTAGCCGCCGACCCTTAACTTTTTTTATTGCAATAAAAACCTTAACTTTTTTTATTGCAAAAAAAAATTTAAAAATATTAAAGAAATGTAAAAAAATAAAAAAAATAAAGTTGAAGTCATGAACCAAGGTTTCTTACGGAGATAAAACATAATTTTGTTTTCCTCCAGTGAGATTTGAACCCACGACCCCTGGGGTTTCCAGTGTACATTTCCAAATATTGTAAAAGGGCCATAACCATGTATTACCTTTCCCAGTATTTTTTATCATATTAAAAGTGTTTTTCATTAACAAAAATAAGGTCATTAATAAAAAAAGAATAAAACAAAAAAGTTTTGCCTACCTACCTACCCCAATGTTTAGCTCTACTGGCCAAAGGCCAGGCGAGCTTATGCGATCACTTTTCGTCCGTCGTCGGTCTGTCTGTCCGTCTGTCTGTTAGCAATTTTATAAAATCGACATCTCCTGTGAAACCGCTTGAAGGATTTTGATGAAACTTCATCACAATGTTACTTGGGAGGGCCCCTCTCGGATTTATATTTTTCGCGGCCGCCAGTCATCCAAGATGGCCGCCAAGGCTAAAACTAGGTCAAATTGAAGGAAATTTCAAACGACATCTCCGAAACCACTTATTCCATTCTAATGAAATATCATATACATTTCCTTGGGTTGGCCTCTATCAAGTTTGTATTTTTCGTTGTCGTCGAATAATCAAAATGGCCGCCACGGCGACCCAAAATTTACATAGCGTTATATAGGAAAAGGTTAAAAATGACATCTTCTCTGAAACCGCTTGAAGGATTTTGATGAAACTTAATCACAATAATATTTGGGATAGTGCCTCTCAGATTTGTGTTTTTCAAGGCCGCCAATCATCCAAGATGGCCGCCATGGCTAAAACTAGGTCAAATGTAGGTAAATTTTAAACGACATCTCCGAAACCACTTATTCCATTCTTGTGAAATATCATATACATGTTCCTTGGCCTCTATCAAGTTTGTGTTTTTCGTTATCGTCAAATAATCAAAATGGCCGCCACGGCGACCCAAAGTTTACATAGAGTTATATAGGAAAAGGTTAAACATTACATCTTCTCTGAAACCCTCTGAAAGATTTTGATGAAACTTAAGCACAATGATATTTGGGATAGTCCCTCTCAGATTTGTTGTTTTCACGGCCGCCATCTTCTCTGAAACCGCTTGAAGGATTTTGATGAAACTTAAATCACAATGATCTTTGGGATAGTCCCTCTCAGATTTGTGTTTTTTGAGGCTGCCAGTCATCCAAGAGGGCCGCCATGGCTAAAACTAGGTTAACTTTAAGGAGATTTTAAACGACATCTCCTCCAAAATCACTTATTCCATTCTTGTGAAATATCATATACATGTTCCTTGGGTGGCATCTATCAAGTTTGTGTTTTTCGTTGTCGTCTAATAATCAAAATGGCCACCACGGCGACCAAAGTTTACATAGAGTTATATATGAAAAGGTTAAAAATGACATCTTCTCTGAAACCTCTTGAAGGATTTTGATGAAACTTAATCACCATGATATTTGGGATAGTCTCTCTCAGAATTGTGTTTTTCGCCGCCGCCAGTCATCCAAGATGGTCGCCATGTCTAAAATTGAGTCAAATTGAAGGAAATTTCAAACAACATCTCCTCCGAAACAACTTATTGCATTCTTGTGAAATATCATAAACATGTTCCTTGTGTTAGCCTCTATCAAGTTTGTGTTTTTCGTCATCGTCGAATAGTCAAAATGCGACCCAAAGTTTACATAGAGTTATATAGGAAAACGTTAAAATGGCATCTTCTCTGAAACTGCTTGAAGGATTTCGATGAAACTTAATCACAATGATCTTTGGGTTAGTCCCCTTCAGATTTGCGTTTTTGGGGCCTCCAGTCATCCATGATGACCACCATGGCTAAACTTAGGTCAGATTTAAGGACATTTATCAAACGACATATTACCACTTATTCCATTCTAGTTAAATATCCTATGCATGTTCCTGTTGTTGGCCTCTATCAAGTTTGTGTTTTTCGTTGTCGTCAAATATTCAAAATGGCCGCCACGACAACCCGAAGTTTACATAGAGTTATGTATAGGAAACATGTTTCTTGGGTTGGCCTCTATCATGTTTATGTATTTGCTTCACATCATACAAGTAGAGCGTCTACAGGCCCTCTTGGGCCTCTTGTTTTGACACCGTTAGCGAAAACGAACCTTTTTTTTTGTTGCCTAAACATGTTATTCTTTATTCAAATCTGTCATTTTTTCACTCTTCATCCTTCGTCCGTCCGTCCGTCGTCGTCGTTAAGTTTTGCTTCGAACGACTTCTTCTCAGAAACCGCTTGACCAATTTTGACCAAACTTAACATGGATGATCCTTAGATAATACTTTTTAGATTTGTTAAATAAGGTCAACGCAACATCCAAGATGGCCACCATTATTACCATATATAGTTGAAACCTTAAAAAATCTTCTTCTCAAGAACCGCTGAACAGTTTTTGACAGTTTTTCTTTTAAAATGATCGCTAATGCCTACACTATCAAGTTTGTTCAAATGGTGATCCTGGGGTCACATTTGCGCCGCCCCAGGGGCCACATGTTTTTCATAGACTATTGTATAGGGAAAAACTTAAAAAAGAGGTTTAATATTTTGGCGTCACATTTGGCCCTGCCCCAGGGATCACATATTTTATATAGACTTCTATAGGGAAATACTTACGAAATCTTCTTCTATGAAACTACAAAAGCCAGAGGTTTAATATTTCGCATTTACTAAAAGCTTATGGACACTTATCAAGTTTGTTTAAATGGTGACCATGGGGTCATATTTGGCCCCGCCCCAGGGGTCACATGTTGTACATAGACTTGTATAGGGAAAAACTTAAAAAATATATTTTTCTCTGAAACTGCAAGAGCCAGAGGTTTAATATTTTGCGTTTAATATGTTCTCTTATTGCAGACATACTTCAGTGAATACAGTGGTGAGGCTATGAGTGAGATGTTCTCTTATTGCAGACAGACGTCAGTGAGTACAGTGGTGAGGCTATGAGTGAGATGTTCTCTTATTGCAGACATACGTCAGTGAATACAGTGGTGAGGCTATGAGTGAGATGTTCTCTTATTGCAGACAGACGTCAGTGAGTACAGTGGTGAGGCTATGAGTGAGATGTTCTCTTATTGCAGACAGAGACAGACATGAGTGAGTACAGTGTTGAGGCTATGAGTGAGATGTTCTCCTATTAAAAACAGAGACTGACATGAGTGAATACAGTGGTGAGGCTATGAGTGAGATGTTCTCTTATTGCAGACAGACGTCATTGAGTACAGTGGTGAGGCTATGAGTTTGATGTTCTCTTATTGCAGACAGAGACAGACATGAGTGAGTACAGTGGTGAGGCTATGAGTGAGATGTTCTCTTATTGCAGACAGACGTCAGTGAGTACAGTGGTGAGGCTATGAGTGAGATGTTCTCTTATTGCAGACAGAGACAGACATGAGTGAGTACAGTGGTGAGGCTATGAGTGTGATGTTATCCTATTACAAACATAGACAGACATGAGCGAGTACAGTGGTGAGGCTATGAGTGAGATGTTCTCTTAATGCAGACAGACGTCAGTGAGTACAGTGGTGAGGCTATGAGTGAGATGTTCTCTTATTGCAGACAGAGACAGACATGAGTGAGTAAAGTGGTGCGGCTATCAGTGAGATGTTCACTTACTGCAGACAAACGTCAGTGAGTACATTGGTGTGAGTGAGATGTTCTCTTATTGCAGACAGAGACATACATGAGTGAGTACAGTGGTGAGGCTATGAGTGAGATGTTCTCCTATTACAAACAGAGACAGACATGAGCGAGTACAGTGGTGAGGCTATGAGTGAGATGTTCTCTTATTGCAGACAGACGTCAGTGAGTACAGTGGTGAGGCTATGAGTGAGATGTTCTCTTATTGCAGACAGACGTCAGTGAGTACAGTGGTGAGGTTATGTGTGAGATGTTCTCTCATTTCAGACAGACGTCAGTGAGTACAGTGGTGAGGCTATGAGTGAGATGTTCTCTTATTGCAGACAGAGACAGACGTGAGTGAGTACAGTGGTGAGACTATGAGTGAGATGTTCTCCTATTACAAACAGAGACTGACATGAGTGAATACAGTGGTTGGGCTATTAGTGAGACGTTTTCTTATTGCAAACAGACGTCAGTGAGTACAGTGGTGAGGCTATGAGTTATATGTTCTCTTATTGCAGACAGAGATATACATTAGTGAGTACAGTGGTGAGGCTATGAGTGAGATGTTCTCTTATTGCAGACAGATGTCAGGGAGTACAGTGGTAAGGGTATGAGTGAGCTGTTATCTTATTGCAGACAGAGACAGACATGAGTGAGTACAGTGTTGAGGCTATGAGTGAGATGTTCTCTTATTACAGACAGAGACATACATGAGTGAGTACAGTGGTAAGGCTATGAGTGAGATGTTCTCTTATTGCAGACAGACGTCAGTGAGTACAGTGGTGGGGCTATGTTCTCTTATTGCAGACAGAGACATACATGAGTGAGTACAGTGGTGAGGCTATGAGTGAGGCTATGAGAAAGATGTTCTCCTATTACAAACAGAGACAGACATAAGTGAGTACAGTGGTGAGGCTATGAGTGAGATGTTCTCTTCTTGCAGACAGACGTCAGTGAGTACAGTGGTGAGGCTATGAGTTTGATGTTCTCTTATTGCAGACAGAGACATACATGAGTGAGTACAGTGGTGAGGCTATGAGTGAGATGTTCTCTTACTGCAGACAGACGTCAGTGAGTACAGTGGTGAGGCTATGAGTGAGATGTTCTCTTATTGCAGAGACAAACATACATGAGTGAATACAATACAGTGGCGAGGCTATGAGTGAGATGTTCTCTTATTGCAGAGACAGACATGAGTGAATACAGTACAGTGGTGAGGCTATGAGTGAGATTTCTCTTATTGCTGACAGAGATGATATTAGTGTAACTCGTTAACCCTAAATATATATAATGGACTGTTTTTTCTTTGCATTAAGACCATTCTATTTATGTGACAAAGGGGTGTTTTGGGGGAATGACTGACCAGCAGGGTTTACAATGGACGCAAAGGCTATTATAGTCGTGTTTAGCGGGCTAAGGGTTAAAGAAAATGAAACAAATTATTCATACGAGTATATGCTTTATTATAATATTGTCTAAATAGACGAGCGTAATTGGTATATCATCGGTATACCTTTGTCAAATTTAACAATAGTACACAAACTTTAAAATGATGTTAGTTTCCATGATTTTCTTTAAACTAAAATATTAATGATTTGACAAGATTGTATTGGCTTTAAATAGCAATTTCCATTCTATTTTTTGAAAAATATAATGTTTTTGTGGAAGATTTTGTTTTTTTGTTTACTTAATGACAATATTCGATAATTTTCAAGTAACGTTGTGCTTTTAAATATAAAGAAACAGATAATATGAAGCAAAAGCCAGACACATACATAATATATATCCTTACACACGTGACATAGTGTTTGATATCGATTTTGACATTCCAAACAGATTTTTATTTGTATATAAAATCTATTTTAGTAAGCAAAAAAATGGCACCAAATAACGAGACCCTAGGTTTGTTTCAGATTATTGGAGAAACTCAACACGTACTGTCTAATTTATTGACAGCTTTCGAAAACTGTAATTAATCAGTTAAGTAAATTATTTTTATCAGTATCTTTACATTAGCATATTATATCCTAATATGCATTAGAGACCTTGAAATCAAACAGAATATGCAAACCATATATAAATACACATTTCTCTAGCGTATAACATGACACATTCCTCTAGTGTATTACATGACAAATTCCTCTAGTGTATTACATGACAAATTCCTCTAGTGTATTACATGACAAATTCCTTACATGACAAATTCCTCTAGTGTATAACATGACAAATTCCTCTAGCGTATTACATGACAAATTCCTCTAGCGTATTACATGACACATTCCTCTAGCGTATTACATGACAAATTCCTCTAGCGTATTATATGACAAATTTCCCTTAGCGTATTACATGACAAATTCCTCTAGTGTATTACATGACAAATTCCTCTAGCGTATTACATGAACAATTCCTCTATCTATCTATCTACTGATACTGTAGCACCCCCTCACGGGGATTATGTGCAGGTTAGGTCTAGCGCTGACATGAACAGTTTTCGCAGACTGCATATACAGTCCAGTATGGAATAACCATTAACAATTACATTTTTATTGGTGAAAGATTGGGATTTCTCAGTGAAAGAATATTCATAATCGCTAAATATTATTAACTAATTCCGAACACAAAAATAACTAACTGTGACGCTGAGTTGTGACGTCAATAAAGTGGTGCTGACGTCGATGTCATCCGCCGATAACGTTCAATAAAGCGAAGAATTTCGGTTAAAGCATGCACAAAAACTGATTTAAAATGTAATAAACAGATTATTTAACTGCTGTGTTCGTTTATAGGGAAATCCTTCACTCGATGGTAGACGTGTTTTGTTTTTTCACTCAGTCTCATATGCTCTGCTCGTTCGTGAAAAGAACCACACGTCTACCATCTCGTGAAGGATTTCCCTATAATCGATCCCAGCAGTTCAATAATCTCTATATTTTTACTATTAGCATAATATGTGTGTGCACGGAGGCACCTAACACAAAAATAACATATAGAACCGTATGTAAAATATTAGAAAATGTTTTTTAAGGGATTACTAATTTCTAACATACATTTATCACATAACATGGCTTCTGGGAGTGCAATAAAGCAATGACTTATTTATCGTAATACACTAGTGTATTACAGATGCAAATGAGGACCGAATCACTGTGTTTGTATACAGTAAAACATTTAATCCCAATTGTTTGCATGGTATATCAAACGGTACGTTCAGACGCCTTAATTATTTATCATTATTTGAAATCTTACTTCATAAAATGAATGTTAGTAACGTTAAATTTGGTTTAAGGTGTCGCATTATTTGTAGCGCGAACGCATTTACAGCGCGTAACGTAGCGACGTCATGTAAACAACAACACGACCTCATGATCTGTCTTAAAATTGCCACCGTATATAAGGAAAATTGACAACATTAAAGCGAAACTATCACGTCGTAGGTGTGTTATGTGATCAACAGAATCTTACATTCGTGACTGTGTATTATTGACTTTAATAAACTCGTTGGATAAAAAGATAGGATACTCGACAAGAGCCTCGTATCCTATCATTTTATCAAACTCGTTTATTAAAATCAATAATACACAGTTACTCATGTAAGATCCTCTACTTAAAGTATAACAACCCTATCCCTGACCTATAACTCGCTCACACACAATTGACTTCGAACATTCTTCGTAAGAGGTACAAGCAGCGAAATAATATAAAGAAAAATAGTATACAGATACATATATTGTCCATATATTTATCCGTCAGTAGTTGTTGTCCCCACACTCACAATAAGCAGGCACTTTGAACCAATAGAAACAAAATCCACGCTTTGGGCAATATGCAAGCAGTGACACGTAAGTATATTGCTGAATGCACTCGTGGTCACTATAGCATTTGGTAGTTCTGAAATAAAAAAACACACCTGTTACTGTTGTGTTAAACGGTTATAGTCTTTATTGTTACCTAACTCTCTATGTAAATGGTTATTAGTAATTTCTGACTGTTTCTCGCTATTGACGTCACAGGCTGAAACAGTTCGACTTTTGCCCTCCTGACACAATACTCGATCTGAATGCGCAAAGACATGAGCAATCTGAATGCGCGAAGAATTATCCTGTCGGGATAACACAATTAACATCGACTGAATGATTTTTCTATATAATCTAATACAACCCAGCAGTTAAATAATCTATTTATTACATTTTAAATAAGTTAGTGTATTACATAGGCGAAATGTTTTAGCTTTTTCATCAACACTTTATTGACGACATCACACTATTTTTTTGTTTGTTTGGAGTTAGTAATTAATATTTACAGGCCTTTAGCCAGCCCTAAAATTTAACCGAGGCAAATCCCTTTATATGGAGGTCCGGTGGCATCGCGCACCAACTCCCACCCGCTTTGTTTTCTACATGGGATTTCCTGTGTTTAAGTGCATTTTCAGTTCGATGCACGACTGTTTTTTGAAAGTCAGATTGTTCGTCGGTGTGTTCTTGGGCAAGACACTTTCCCTTAGCCTCGTCCGTCGGATGTGGACTTAAACCGGGCGGTCCCATGTATTGGTCTATCCTCCGAGCATGTTAAAGAACCATAGGAATCTATTCGATAATAAGAGTAGGGCATGGTTCCCGGATTCATATGTATCCTTCCCCTCTCTCTGGGGCGGCTCTTAATAACCTATACTGTGTTGATAAGCCGTTAAACAACATTCAATTCAATTCAATGTCAGATTTGTTTATTTACTGTACTCAAGTTGTTTATATGTACAATGTGTACATTCCCAAAGTGTCAGTGTAGCCACAGGCCTGATTTATTTATCGATTATGAAATACAATTAAATCGTTAAACTTTTATTTTTTTGTTTCCCTATAGCTATCTCAAATGAATCACGATTTGAATAACAGATTATATAGAGAATTAGGTAATAAAACAGTTGTTTCATGGGTGTTTTTGGAACAATCAAATATATTGTCTCTCGGTATCGGGGACGACCTGGGGAACCGTTGCCAGTTTTGACTGTTCCCAAAACACCCATGAAATAAGTGTATATTAATACATAACTCTCTATTTAAATGGTTATAGGCTCTGAGCTAGTAGGAGAAAGACGGCACTTTTTTCTCTCATCTGGCGATATATCGTTGTAACATGTATGTTTAAATTACGTTTTAAAGAAGAAAATCCAGATTTCGTTGATGTTTTATTAAAAACACATTTTCCTCCAACAAAATAAAGCAGCATTTACCACCTTATTATGGTTTTTCTGGTATATGATTGCACATTGGATTACAGAAATGTTATAATATTCTTTTATCGTTATTTTTATGCATGTTTAATTTTTTCCCAATACCTCAATGCATTACAAAAATCGGCGATTTTAGTCATTTTTTTCAAC
>JAWPHD010009392.1:0-104369 GCA_037043455.1 Cyrtodaria siliqua | reverse complement strand
ATATGACTAAACCTTTTGCTTCAACCTCACTGCCAGTATTTCTGTTCTTGTATTCTATTATAGTATTCTGCTCTTGAGTAATACCTCGAACTGTGTGAATATTTCCTTGAAAAGTTGGAAATATCATGGTAGCTACCACTTTGTTTGATGTGTTGGTAGGTCGCCGCTGCATCACCATTCCGAAATTGGAGCTGGTTAAGCGAACTTTTCTTTCAGACCGCCATACTGTTGTTGACGACTGCCCTTTTGAGCTCTGCTCAATAGTTCCAATTTCTTCATCATTTTTTTTAACTGTCTTGTCTAAAAATTCCTGACATAACTTTCTCAGTTCTTCTGTGCTTACATCTGGTGTATCATCTAATACACCAGTTCCATAGTCCTTCTTAGCCTTTTTGGTGTGTGATTGCTTTAACGACATAAGCTTCTTCTTTCTTTTTTTCTCATTCACCTCTGCTTTATTTTTGGACTTCACTGAGCGATTTAACGACATGCTCCTTTGCCGAAAGGTCTCAATAAAAGCATGACCTGGTTTCTGTCCAGTTGCCTTCTCAAAAGCGATTGGTGACCACGCTGGTCCTAAATTTTTTTGCAAAGCTTCCCCGAAACATCGTGCCTGCCAAGATGCTGCTCCACACCGATTAACAACCTTCCCTCCATTTAACTTCATTCGTATCGCCATTCAACTTTCCGTTAAGTTTGTGGTAATGTTTCCAATCAACCTAACACTCTTTTCTGCCAATCTATTAAGGAGGACCGCCACATCCCTTATGATATCCTGAAGTTCGCTAGTCTTAAGCGTTGACTTGAATGGAAGGCGAGAACTATCCAGTTCGTTGTCAGTTGGTAAAGACCAGTATGAACTTTGTTCTTCAAAAACACAGTCAATGTCTTTTTCGGGATCTATGTCTCTGTTGTCGTCTGCTGCACTTGGAATTGTACATTTCTTTTTACAAAAATTGCTGCAGTTGGAAACCAAGTACATGGTGGATAGAGTTGCGTATGTCCTTTGCTAATAATGCTGAATCATATTCCTTGCTACGCATGCGAATAGCACAACGTACAGCAGTCGTCAAGCGCATTCTAGTGACCTTCGTCAACTTCCCCTTCCCTTTGTATTCCGGCTTTTCTTCCACAAGGCGTTCTAAACTTGCTTCCTTAACATTTACACACATGATTTGCGCACTCTAACTTTGTGACATGTGCACCCCATATAGGCACTTTATCCTGTATCTGGGAGTAAACAGAACTGTTTCCATCTGCTATCAATCGCATGTATCTCAGTCCATGTACAGACTCGGCCTCCATGAAACCCTGCACCATAATGTCAGCCTCCATGGACTGGGAACTTTCAGTCCAATTTTTAAAGCAAGTATATTCAGGAACAGCTCCATCACACCTACTACACACAACACAGTACTTGTTTCGGATGCCAATATACAAAAGTGTTTTGGTTTCAGCACCAAATATAACGCCTACACCACCAAGTGCATTGTATGTGTGTTTGTGTGAGCATTTGGACCAACCGCCATCACAAATCACAGTAACTGCTGGAACCCCTTGAAAAAAATCACCACGTTCAATAGCCAGTTCTTTTTCCTCAGCCCCAGCTTTGGCTAACTCCTCATTAAGAATCTCTTGCCACCAACTACCAAGCTGTTTCTCTATTTGTGTAAAAATCTTACCACTGATACTTGGTAAGCCCATAGTTCCGGCGAGTTCATTTAGCGAAGATGCACCACCTCCTGTTGTCATACTTCCCCAAACAGCCCTTATGTTAATATCACTGAACTTTCCATTCTCATTGGTGCTTGTTTTCATGGGGAATTGTTTCTTGCATCCATGGCAAATAGCCCACAAAACACTAGACATAACGCTTTTGTTGGTTTCAGTATGCAGGGAAATAGGCGAATTTCCACCTAAAGCAAACTGTTGAGCATCTTGCCAAGTAGCAGCATGAGTAGTGGTATCCAGAACATGGCTTTTCAGTTCATGTAAATTAACAATTCTGTTGCCCGTTAGCACATTTTCAACTTTTTGTATTTGGAATCGTAAACCAGTTCCTCCTAACCGCAACATTTTGGAATGATCTTTGGTAATAGGAATCCTCCTAACAATACATTTGGTGCAGTATCCACATCTATCTTTAGATTTGTAAATTTTTCTCACTAACTGATAAGGTCCACACTTACTGTTTTCTTTTTCTACTACAACTTCTTTTTGCTCCGTCTTCACCAGTAATTCCTTCCTATTTTTGAAAACTGTGTCTACCACATGGTTGGTTAAATTTCCTGCGCCTGCTTTTATTTGTTTTGCTACCCATGACTATAAATTAAGCATGTCTTACTTAAACAACAATAAAAAAATAATATTTAATCAACGTCATTATTTTGTATTTCATGGCAACTGATTGCAAACGCATTCTGATTGATTCCATTCATTATCACTGTATATATATCCACTTATAATATATCCATTTTAATTATCCAGGTCCGCATTCTGATTGATTCCATTCATTATCACGGTATATATATCCACTTATATTATACCTCATTTGCATATTCCACTCTTTGTTTAATGTGACGTCATCCGGACCGGGCGCCCGGTCCGATAGCTATATTAAGGGACATGTGAAAAAAACGACGTCAAAATAAATCATAAAACGTATTGATTTAATTTGTTGGTCAGATTCGGTATAATATAACAAATAATGTATGGTGCTTCGGTCCATATGAAGTTTATGGACTGGGCAGTCAGACCTAGAACGTTATATGGACCTCAGCTACGCTTTGGTCCATATAACATTCTAGGTCTGACTGCCCAGTCCATAAACTTGCATATGGTCCTCAGCACCATACATTATCTGTTAAATATATAATATATCCATTTTAATTATCCAGGTCCATTAATCCATATATCTCAGCAAAAAAAAAACTTCTTCAAGAACTTCTCAGTGTGTTATAAATTATATCCTTTCACAAGAAACAATATTTCAAATGAAATTAAAAGCACACGGCCATATCCGTTCACCGTACAAAGCATGTTTTATTACATAAAGCGTGCGCTGTTGTTGCTCGAGATTTTCCTTCTATGGAAACTGTATTTCAGTAGTGAAAAAAAATCATGTTTCACTATTATACTTACCTTAAAAAGGCATCGTTCTTCTGGGGAAATGAGCATACAGTATAAGAAGGCAGTTTGACAAGAAGACATTACCTGATTTTGCATGTAACATCTGCAAAACATATTTTTTTAGGTAGTGTTTACAAATTGTTCACGGTTAAAGTTGCCAGAAGCCTGTTAACGTATGAACGGAAACACATCCGAGAAGAAAACAAGTTTCCATAAAAAAAAAAAGACTTCTTATTTTCGCTCTACAACTGATATTTAATATCGTCAGTTACTCGATTTTTAATTAAAGACATGAGTGGAATATGTTTCAATAACATGTTGAACAAAAAATGCGATATTTTCTATATGGATTTAGTTTGGCGTATGAATATTGACTTTATATAGTTTGGATATTAGGCCCAGTAAAAAAACTCGGCAATACACACGTACTACAGTCACTATGAATATGAAGCATAAATATAGGTTCTGATAGAGATCAACTAATGCCTGTCGTGCCCAGATCGCCCACTCCATTGAAGATTTTAGTACAAGTATAAAATGGTGTCGTAGAGAACATGCGGACCCAAACTCGCTTTCTACTTGGAAAAAGTCAATTCTTAAAATTATAGATACACGTATTAACTTTTATAATGCTAACCCCTCTTTACTACCTCCGAGACCTAGGTTTTCCTTTCGTAATCTAAAATCGAGAATTCAGGAATTTCATAATAAATTTGTTTTAGTTCCTGCAGATAAAGCAGCTAATAATGTAATTATTGTTTGACGCCTACAATACGTCAATGTTTTATCTCTGGAACTCGGCAGCACCAATTCGTATACTCCAGTTAATTCTACTGAGGATGATGTTGTTTCCGCACATATCACTCGGTGCACTACTTTCAAGGCTGGTGTAAACGATAAGCAAAATAAACTGCCTACCATGTACTGGATTCCTAAATTACATAAAAATCCGTATAAGGCTCGCTTTATTTCTAATTCTAGTGCCTGCACCACAACAAACATCTCCAAACTTTTAACTTCTTAGAAGTTAAAAGTTTGGAGAGTTCTTGTCTTACTGCCGTTAAAGATCACGTTAAACTATATTGTGATAAAACTTATGAAAACTCTGGGATTAATTTATTTTGGTCTATAAAAAATTCAGGAGACGTTCTTGATAAAGTTTTCAATAAAGGTCAAGTTTCATCAATAAGTACTTATGACTTCTCTACACTATATACAACCTTACCACATCATCTTATTAAAGACAAGCTAATTTCTCTTATTCAAAAAACATTCGCTAGAGAAAATACTACATTTTTGGCATGTAATAATATTAAAGCGTTTTTCACTAACGGTAGTTTAGATTATTATACTATGTGGACTTGCTATGAAGTTTGTGAAGCACTCATCTTCCTGTTAGATAATATTTTCGTCAGGTATGGTACCACCGTTTATAGACAAATTGTTGGTATCCCTATGGGTACGGACTGTGCACCACTTGCCGCAGATTTGTTTTTATTTTGCTATGAAAGGGATTTCATGTTGAGTCTTTCACCAGATACCCAGGCAGATGTTATTGAAGCTTTTAATGACACCTCTCGGTATCTGGATGACATACTGAACATTGACAACCCTTTCTTTTCAACTATGGTTCATAATATTTATACTAAAGAATTTCAGCTTAATAAAGCTAATGTATCTGATAATAACGCTTCTTTTCTTGATTTAGATCTCTCGATTGAAAATGGTGAAATAATTAACAAAATCTATGACAAGAGAGATGATTTTAATTTTGACATTGTTAATTACCCCCACTTGGATGGGGATGTTCCCCGAGCAACTTCTTATGGGGTGTATCTGTCTCAACTTATTCGTTTTTCAAGAGCTTGTACTCGAGTTGAGGACTTTAATATTTGTAATCTTTGTATAACTAAAAAGCTACTCAATCAGGGTTACCGTTACCATAAACTTCGTAAAATCTTTGCAAAATTTTATTATCGTAACCCTGATCTTCTTTCCAAATATAAAAGTAATTTAAGGACTCTTCTGCGACAAGGACTATCACAACCTGACTTCTATGGTGATGTGATTCATAAACTTCGTAAGATTCATGGTCATGATCACTTTCATACTATCTTTGTTAAACTTGTTAAAAAGTTTATCAAAAGAGGTTATGACCCTATGATTTTGCAACGTACTGCATGCTTGGTGGTGGACCCTTTTACAGTTCGCCACTATGTTTTCCTCTTTAATTGTACGATGACCGGACAGGCTGTGGACCCTATGATGACGCCTACCTAAAGCCCATTGGGACGGTGGCGTTTGATGTTTGTCTATAATATTTCCTGTCGTGCCCTTAATGGTTTATTCTCTTGTTGCTCTGGCTTCTGCCAAGTCATTGAGTACCTTCATTGTGGCTTTCTAGGCTATTGTTTTTTTTGTATTATATTTTCACGAGCATATTTGTGTTTTACTTATATTGCCTATTGATGCTGCCTTGTTGGTTAGAGATTTAATCATGGCGGGGATTTCTTTATTTACACTGTCCTGTTTTAATGGTTTGACACTAGGGTAAGTGTGAGGTTTGGTGCACCCTAGAACAGGTTTAAACCCCCAGTGGCCTACTTTGCCACTGACCGTTCCAAGGCGGTAGCCCTATTGTCAACCCTTTTGTGTTTGTGATGTCGTTTGCATTTGTTATTACTTTTGCCTTTTCGTTTGTCTGTTTGCGTGTTTGTTTTTGTGTTTTGTGGTTGACTGTCGTCCTTGAATGCTGCTTTCCCTGTCCGATATGTTTATCCTTCTTCCTGAACATATACAAATCAAAGGGTAAATCGTCGACCTACCAATGCCTGTCCTTTCCTCAGTGATCGTGCAATTAATCATTCAGTTATTTACCGATGAATTCAATGTTTACAGTCACCACTCGTGCGAATACAAATCTAAAAAAAATGGCGTCTCTGCTAAAGGACACAGGTGCGTGTTTTTCAGCTAGCTGTGAAAATTGCTCATTGTTGACTATTATTGCAATAGCACTGTCTTTATTACTGTTGCTGAAACAAAACATATTATGCAACGTCGTTGTCAAAGGTTTCCAAAAGTGAATTTGTCAACCTGTAATTTTTCTTTTTAATAATGCCCAGGTCTTCTTCACTAAGTCAACACACATCAAAACATGTTTACCGAATGTGTTCACCTTACATGTATTACATAAGTGCATTTATTTATTTTTAAACACGCTATAACTATGATTTTTAAAAAAACATACCCCACCCACTTTTTTTACAAACATGGTTGGCCATAAACCCTTAATGTATGAACTTATATGCCGACTGGTACCGTTGGAGACAGGTGATTTGAATGATTTTTTTTTTTAAATTACAGTCGTTATTGACAAGATATTTGTCTCGCTCAGAATGAGATTTGTTTTGATTTATTGATTGTTATTATTGAGATATTAAAAGTATTGTCTACTGGTGCGTTAGCTGTTTGGTTCAGTATATTTCAAGTCGATGTGTTTTCTTAGAAATAAGTTATAACACTTATACAACTGGGTATATAGGATTGTGTTAAGTACTTCGAAATAGTGCAGCTTTCGATGTTCCTAAAATATGCCAGATAAAATTATGTTGACATCATGTTTTACTAGCATTACCACTATAAATTTGTTCGCAAAAGAAATTTTCGATATTTAATTTTAACGCCGAATTACAGTTACTTGAATTTCAAACGGTATTCGATTAAAAGGGAGGTAATTTAGGATTATCCATGTTTTATTTTCTTATCGACGGAGAATCTGCAATAAATGGGTCAACTTTTTTTTTTTTTGGTATTATTTTATACCAGTTTTAAGAAGTTTATATCTTTAAGCGGACTTCGATTCATATCATGTGTTTTATCAGCACATTTCATGTTGGAGGGTAACTCTCAAACGAGGAAACACCTTAAACAAAAAATAAATGTTTTACAATATATGACTCAAAACAAAATACTTGTCAAACAACTTTTCTAAAATATATTTAAAATAAGAAAATTAGTCAAGATACAGTATGAGTGAGTAGGAATTTTGTACAGTATATTGTGTTATGTGCATGTATTTCACTGTCTGTTAGTAGTGTTGCTGTTGTTATTAGAATGCCTCGTGAAAGATAAGTGTTTATTATTATCATTATTCAGCTGCCGAAGGCAGCTGACTCTTATATAGCTTTAGAATATGTCTATGGTTAACAGACTGTGAATCATGTAGCCGACAATAATCATGCATTACAACTTCAATTCCTAGGGAACCCGTCTAAAAAACTTGAATGGTATAAACACATTTTTCAATGTTCAAAGCTTGCCGTTTTATTGCCTCAAATGACGTTTTCGTAGAGCAGTCTACTAAAGTGTAGAATGCGGCAATATTTCCGGGATCTTCACGTCCGGGATTTTTTACGGAGCATAATGAAACTGAATGAAACGTAAGTATTGGAATGGAATAAGTGCAAATCTGTATTTTAATGGAATAATACCTTTTTATGGAATAATACCCATTTATAATGCGGTATTCTCGTAAATACCACCGTGTTATACACTAGTTGATGGGTTTATTCGCTGCCTATATGTTTTTCATAATTGCACATGTAATGGTAAGGTAGCAATGAACAGTTTCTTTGAGTTTTTCACTTTGATAACACAATCTTATAATTACACATGGTAGCAGTGGGACGTCTGTTGTAATGCACACGCTAACGCACACGCATCCCTTACATATGAAAACCTGTATTTCTGTGCTGATGTGTACTTCTAGCACGTCGTGCTCCAAAGTTGAATTGTAATCAGTATGTAAGGCAAATCACGGTATTTGAATAGAGAGAAGCGAGGTCGCCTACCTTGATTCAAAATGTTTGGTAGGAACAACTGATGGTAAAACTCGGGAAGAATGTGTCTGGTAAGAAAAAAAAACGGTCGTGGCGTGTTTACGTCAACATTATTGATTTCAATATTGTTTTAACACCCGTGACTTGATATGTTATTATGTTAAACTTCGTGTCCAGTCCCTACCCAGATATATGCTATTTCCTCTCGGCAGCTATTTTACGCTTGCGTAAAACTTTGCTTGTTATTATTAATATCGTTATTGTATTATTATTATTATGAGTCGGTGATTTGTTTAGTTATACGGTGACGCTAGTGACCACTAATGGGTGCCGTTTTTTCTCTCCTGTTTTGATAATTAGAGAATTGTTAATACACGTAGCTATTGTCGATTTATATGGGAATGTATAGATCAGATTTGTACTGCTGTGGGTATAATAATTTCATTACTAGGGTAATAAACACGATAATTGGCCATGACACTCCACGATATGCACTTCTTGAGTTATTGCACCAAAGCAGGACGTAATGATTACCACTCTGACAAAGATATCATTAAACACTCTGACAAAGATATCATTAAACCTTTATGTATATTTCAGATTGTCGACTCCTGTGGGAATTTATCTACCAGCTTTTGTTGAATACCAACTACAGTGGATACGTAAGCTGGGAGAACGAAGACAATTTTGTCTTCCGAATTGTCAATCCAACAGGTTTATTGTTTTGGTTTAACATGTTTTATTATATGTACAATTAAGCAATTTATAGCTGACCCAATCTCTAATATAAGAAAATGGTAAAACTAAAGTCCCGAAAAACGAGTGTGTACCTGGATTCCGGCTATTGGAAACGCACCGTTAACTCCATATGTTTACGTTGTTGGATTATTCGCGAACCATTATTTTGGAATAAAACTGCTGAACCGATATTTTTAAATAGTAAATAAAATGTTATGACGAAAAACCATACCAGAATGGAGCTTTTTACCGTGAAACCGATCAAAAAGGCACGTGGTTTCACCTCCCTGATAAAATCATTCTCCAAATGTTAAAAATATTTATTTTACATCGATTGCGAAACAAGTTCTTGCAACTTAGATTAATCACTCTCGATGGCTTCCTGGGTAGAACCAGTACAAAGCAATGTGGATTAAGTATCTTGCTCAAGGATAAATAACGTGGCCGCGACGGAGGATCGAACCCACGACATCTCGATCAGGAGTTCGGCGCTCTACCACTGGACCACGCACTCCAAATGTACTCCAAATGTACACGGTCATCGATTTCTTTCGTTTCCACCACTTTGGTAGAGTTAATCTCAGAAATTACTAGATAAATCGAATTACATTTTGTGGCGTAGTAAAGAGCTCACTTTGGAGAGGTTATGTGCACTTTAGTTGAATACAATTCGATAAATATTAAGAAAGTTATGAAGCGAAAACCTACCTGAATTGAGCAATTTGTTTACACATCGTTTGCCGTGATACCGATCAAAAAGTTAATTTAATTTAATAATATTTTATTGCTTGATGTTATTTACATAAATACATGTGATATAAAAATTACAATAATAAATAACATTTACAAATGGATTGGACCACGAGTTATCACAACATCAGTTACGGTCCTTTCCAAATCAAAAAGTCACGTGGTTTCGTCAGCCTGATTATAGAAACTTGCAAGAGAGCAACTAGTGTATTTTTAGACGGTGGAATATTCTTTTTCTATTGAGACACATTTGATACGAGCGCAGTAGCTCCTTAAAAAATGAAGTTTATTCAAAAATATTTGCGTTCACTTTATACCTTATGTTGACAAAAAAATAGCGTCTAAATTCTAATAAACATAATGTTTCAAGTAGACGGCCCCTACTGCAAACACGGATCCAATTGTGTCTCAGCTGAAAATGGAAATTCCACTGTCTGACGGTAGTTGTCACATGTTTTTATCATTATAATTGGTAACATAGCGACGAGGAAAAAATGTAAATATAAAAAAATATTGATTCGCATTTTTTTGCGGTTTAAAACGCCGGTAGTGAATTGCAAATTCAATTGAAGCGCGCACTAACTTCCGCATAAACGCTGAAAATATGCGAATCAATTCTTAATTGAACACTTAATATACGCCGCCGGGATAGTAAAGATGTCGCGCGATATTGTTGCCATGTAGCGTAACGGCGTCAAAACGTTGTTTTTGTTAAATAGGACGACTTTTTTGATATTCTAATAGTATAACACCTTAATGGTTCGAAAAATTGATTCCGTAACGCAATACTTGAACTGGACATATGTTTTCTTTTTGTGTGGAACAATTTAATTATTAATATTATTAGAATCAATAGCCTAATAGTGTGTATAAATATCATAAACCGCTGTATGTACTATAACTACTACTACTACTACTACTACTACTACTACTACGACGACGACTGCTACTACAACAACTACCACTACCACTACCACTACCACCACCACCACCACCACCACCACCACCACAACTACCGCTACTACTACCACTACCACTACCACCACCACCACCGCCACCGCCACCGCTACCGCTACCACTACCACTACCACTACCACCACCACCACCACCACCACCACCACCACCACTACAACTACCGCTACCACTACCACTACCACTACCACTACCACCACCACCACCACCACCACCACCACAACTACCGCTACCACTACCACTACCACTACCACCACCACCACCACCACCACCACCACCACTACAACTACCGCTACCACTACCACTACCACTACGCTCATGTTGATCTGGTTTACACTTTTCCCATTTCTCTCACCGCTGCGGGTTCGAATCCCACTGGGAGCTCGACTTGTAAGTGAGGAAGTGTCGATTCTTACGGATGGTGGGAGGTGTACAGTACTGGTTCTACCCAGGAAAGTGGGTGATCTGCCTCCACCACAAATCAAAATACCGAAGGTACTGAGAGCATGGTGAACTATGATGAAATTTCGTCTTAGAATAATGTCGTGATTGATTACACTAAAATGAAACCGGAACTGGATTCAAAATCCATACTGTTTCTTTACAACAGTTTTGATAAATCCCGAACAAGATTTGAGAAACCGGGAATCCTGCTCTCGGGATGGATTCGTGCAGATTCAAGACGGATCATTCGGAACACTTCGGCCAATGATGCTACGAATGACAACAGATTAGGCCTAAAAAGAGTGTTTGTTTCGGGTAACACCTTCATAAAAATTAGGTAGGGTAGGGATTTTTTTTTATTAATTTGTTTTTGTCCTCAAACTTTGGATGGCTAAACAGAACCTTGGCTGGACCTTGGAACAAGGTGTGTATTGAATGTTCCATGCATTAACTGTTATTTCATTAAAAAAATAAAACATTCAATCGTAAATAAACTTAATAAACCTGACAATCCTGTATTACTAATCAAAAGCTGTTCTTGTGTACACTGGTCACAGATAATGTTTTGCCATTTGCAGGCTTTGAAGGACAGATTTAAATTCAATGATTTCAAGACATATTAAGGCTTTTAATATTAAAATTTACCCAAGGGTTAAAATATTCATAAAGACCAGGCATTCACAATTTATTTTTATTTACCAAGTAATTTATATTAACTTGCTAACTAGGGTTAAACAACAAACCATATTAAAAATACACTCACAAAATATTAATGACTAGTAAATATTTCCGTGTGTTTACTCTAATTATTATTTTGTTCATGATGACATCATTTCATTCATTTATATTTACATTTCTAATGTAAGTATTTGTATAACACATACAAAACTAGAAACATTCATTTGAACATGAATCACATTTTAATTGCTTCACGCTCACTTAAAACTATGACGTTTCAAGAAAAAACAACTGACGTTTGACGTGACTATACCATAAAAGGTTAGGAAGGCGAGGCTTAACGTTTACGCTGTCCCATTTGTCGTGATAAACATAGGTGTTATTCTGCATTTTTATCAATTTAGAGAAGAAAATGGTTGAGAAACGGGACATATGGGTATTGATTGAGTACAATAATAATATAAATATAAGGAATACATTTTATTTTTTAAACATTCATGGGACTATGAATAGCATCAGGTCGCGAGCAAAGTTAACAATCCCTTCTGGATTCACTTACTTTGACGTGACCTGATGTTATTCAGTGCCATGAATGTTAAAAAATAAAATGTATTCCTTAAATACATTGGATTGAGCAATAATGTAGTGGTTTAGTGGTAAATGTACATTCTGGCCTTTGGCCGAAAGCTAATAAATTGAGTAAACACATAGAAATGTTTATTGTACAGACCCCTTTGGGTCACAAAAGTAGAAGCAAACATTTTTTTAGGCCTCAGATTATTGAGATAAAGCCAAAAAAATAGGTGTGTTTCCCCTCGGCCGACCGACCCTAAACATTTTTAAGCAAAAAAAACAACAGCCCTACCCACCTACCAATTTTATTTAGAGCTGCTAGGGGAAATACACCTCTTTTTTGGTCTAGTACAGATTGTGTATCTTATGTTGTTTTTAGCTCTTCTGATCAGAGATCAGCAGAGCTTATGCCGTGGTGCGGCTCCGTCTGTCTGTCCGTCCGTCTGTCCGTCTGTCCGTCCGTAAACTTTTTTGTTGTAGCGACTACTCCTCTGAAACTACTGAATGGATTTTCATGAAACTTTACAGAAATGTTGCCCATGAAGTCTAGTTGATCCTAGCAAAAATTCATGTTGATGTGAAATCCAAGATGGCCACCAAATCTAAAAATAGATTTTTAAAAAACAAGTTTGTAGCGACTACTTCTTGAAAACTATAAGTGATCTTGATATTGGACTATTTCTAAAATGATCAGCATGACATGATGTTGGTTCTTGTCGAAAATCGTTTTGATTCGACGTTAAACATGGCTGCCAGCGGCCATCTTTATTTACATAGAGTTATTTAGTAAAAACTTGTAGCGACTACTTCTTGAAAACTATAAGTGATATTGATATGCGTCTTTTCCTAAAATGATCAGTATGACATGATGTTGATCCTTGTCAAAAATTATTTTGATTTGACATTAAACATAGCCACCAGCGGCCATCTTTGTTTACATAGAGTTATATAATGAAAACTTGTAGCGACTACTCCTCTGAAACCACTTGACGGATTTTCATGAAACTTCACACGAATGTTGCTCTTGATGTCTTATTGATCCTAGCAAAACTTCAGGTCGGCCGGAAATTCAAGATGGCCGCCACTGCTAAAAATAGATTTTCAAAAAACAAGTTTATGGCGACTACTTCTTGAAAATTATAAGTGATATTGGTATGGTACTTTTTCTAAAATGATCAGCATGTCATGATGTTGGTCCTTGTCGAAAATCGCTTTGATTCGATGTTAAACATGGCTGTCAGCGGCCATCTTTGTTTACATAGAGTTATCTAGTAAAAACTTGTAACGACTACTTCTCTGTAACTACTCGACGGATTTTCATGAAACTTTACAGGAATGTTGCTCTTGATGTCTAATTGATCCTAGCAAAATTTCATAGACCGGCCGGAAATTCAAGATGGCCGCCACGGCTAAAAATAAATTTTCAAAATTCAAGTTTGTAGCGACTTCTTCTTGAAAACTATAAGTGATATTGATATGGGACTTTTTCTAAAATGATCAGTAAGACATGATGTTGATCCTTGTCAAAAATTATTTTGATTTGACATTAAACATGGCCGCATCTTTGTTTACATAGAGTAATATAATGAAAACTTGTAGCGACTACTCCTATGAAACTGCTTGATGGATTTTCATGAAACTTCACAGGAATGTTGACCTAGCTATCAAAAATCTATCAGTAGAGCTTCAAGGTCATTGACCTCTTGTTTTATTTATATCCCTAATTTTCTTATTCATTCAGATTCATTTATAATATCAACAAAGCAATGCTATACAGAACTACAGTATTCCTAAAATCTATTTTCAGTTTTAGCATTTGATTATAACGTACGGATTTACCAAAACGGATTCTTCAAACCGGTTTCTTTATTTTTTTTGTTTTGTTTTTTTTGCATTGTGTTTTACGCCATTTATCAACAGATCAATTAGTTATGTATGGCGGCCAGTTTAATTGGTGGAGGAAGACCTCAGCTATTTAAGAACAGAACAGAACAGAACAGATATTTTATTAAGATTTGTACATAGTACATCATCATACAAACATTACATACAAATACATTAAACATATAGTCACGTAATAGATATAAAAGATTTTCTTTTACAAGTAAATGTTGAATTATATTACTTTAGTTCACATTTGTAATACAATATTCCTTAAAGATTATGAAATTTAATAGAATGAGAATGAACAACATGCTTAAACATTTAAAATTGATTTTCTTATTTCTAAGGCTTCCTTGGTATATTTTGAAATTTTATATAATACAGTTTTATTATGAGAGCTAATCAAATCTAAAAACTTGAACATTGATGGTCTTTGGTAATAATACTTTTTCAAATACTGCTTACGCAAATCTACAAAAAATGGACATATACATATAAAGTGAAACTCATCTTCTATATCGCCTGAATTACAACAAAGGCAATATCTTTCATTTTTTGGTATTCTATTTCTATCATAACGCCCAGTTTGAATTCTAAGAGGATGAACAGAAAGTCTTAGTCTAGTATAAAACAATCTCAAATTACAAGGTAATATATCAAGATAGTTTTCATAGTCAAATTGCATTTTTACTAAGCTATAGTTTTCAAGAACTGTACTATTTTCTATAGAACTAAACCATTCCTGAATAAAATTATCAATAACTTTTTGCTTAAAAATATTTGGAAATACTTTGGGGTTTACAAAATGATTCTTCTCAAATATATCGGTAAATCCGTAATTATTTAACATGGTTTTAACGTTTGATACCCAGTTCTTACATCCTTTATTACAATCATTTAGCCCTTGTTCGTATACTTTTTTTATTATTATATTATCAGTATTAATAATTTTACACCAATAACTTATTATCCTTGCATATCGTGATATATATAAGGGATATCTACCCAGCTCTCCGTAAACACCCACAGTACATGTATTCATTTTAACATTCAATAAACGTTTACAGAATTTTAAATGTATTCGCTCTATAACTTTCGACCTTGTATACCCCCAGATTTCGCTTGCATAATTTAAAATAGAACCAACGAACGCATCAAACAACTGACATAGTAGTTTTGGCTTTAAACGAATTTTTTTACAGTTAAATAATAGAGTGTTTAATGCCTTAAGCGCCTTGACGACTAAGTGTTCTTGGTTTAAGTTGAAATTACCAGTATAATTAAAAATATTTCCAAGATAGTTAAAATCATTAACAACTTCTATAATTTGATCGTTATAAGTCCATGATTCATTAGGCAACAGTCCACCACGTTTTCTAAACACCATTATTTTAGTTTTCGCAATATTTACGCTTAAGCCCCATTTATTACAATATGTATGCAATCGATTAAGATTATCTTGTAATTCAGCAGGAGATTTGCCCAAAATAGCCATATCATCAGCAAAAAGTAAGATTATTAGTACTATGTCATCTATATTTAAACCTGTCTCAACATTACTTTGCAAATAAAGTTCAAGATCTTCCACAAACATGGAAAACAGTATAGGCGAAATTACCTCCCCTTGTCTCAAACCAACAGCATATTCAAAGTAGTCTGAATAGCTATTACAACTTTTTACACACGATTTAACCTTTTGATACATGTCCCTTATAATGCGTAAAAGTTTTCCACGTATTCCTAGCTTATATAATTTAAGCCAAAGTGCATTTCTATAAATGCTGTCAAAACATTTCATCATGTCGACAAAGGCAACATATAATCGTTTATTATTACATAAATAATTTTGAATAATTGACATTAATACAAATATCGCGTCAACTGTTGACCGTCCCTTTCGGAACCCAAACTGCGCATCCGAAATTATATCATTTTCGTTACAAAAAGTCTCAATTCTTTTATTGAGTAAAGTGGTGAACAATTTAGACATACAACTAACTAATGTTATGCCCCGGTAATTACCTGGATCATCGACGCTGCCTTTTTTATGTATAGGGATAATGACCCCCTCAGTCCACTTATCAGGAAAATACCCTGAAGCCAAAATTGCATTAAATATATCACAAATATGCGAGCCTGTAATATCCATACTTTCTATAAAATACTCATTCATTAAACAATCGCACCCATTAGCTTTTCCAGATTTCAAACTTTTACAGGCACTCAATAATTCAGATACTCTAAATGGTTGGTCCAATTCTTCAAATTGGCAATTATCACTATTAAAATCGTTTTCGGTACAGAATAATTCGGCCTCTTCGTTTGATGTTTGAAACATATCATTACTTAAACTTGAAAAATAATCCCTAAACTCATCCAATGTTATGTCGCAACTTCCGGAATTATTATTCTTTTTCTTAAAATATTTCCAAAATTCCTTAGGTTTAGAGTGTTTCAATTTTTCTATATCAGAAATATTTTTCAATTCTGAATTTCGTTTCTTTCTCTTAGTCAAATCTTTATATTCCTTTTTACATTTACAAAAATACTCTCTATTTAAAACTGTTTTACTACAGTTGTATATACGTAATGATTCTAAGTACTTGTTTTTAAAAATAATACAATCATTATCAAACCATTCTTTGTCTTTTACAATTGATTGATCAGAGAAAGTAACATTATTTTTATGATTATATTTTTTTGAAAACAACGGATCAGATACATCACGTATTATCTGGGTGAAATCATTCATAACAAGATTAACAGAATCCCTATTCGAGCAATCAATATTTGCCGTTAAATTATTTAAATCTGACAATTTTGCTATTAGACCTGAGCGAAAACGCTCCCTCAATAAATTATCCCATTTATATTTTACGTCGCTTTTATCTACCGTTATAGGCGATGTATTATTACAACACAAGGAAAATTTAATAGGTGAGTGGTCACTCCACTCATTAATTGAACCAATTTTGAAAGTATTTATATTTGAAAAATTTATATCTCGTGTGAGTAGGTAATCAATCACTGACTCCCCATTGTGTGACACAAAAGTACAAACATCAGTATTACAACCTATTCTACCGTTAACTATTCTTAAACAAGTTGACTTACATAGATCAAGCAATTTTATACCCTGGTTATTACATGATTTATCAAGTGAGGCCCGGGGCAGAGGTTCGTCGGGAACATAGTCAATATCATCTGTACAAAAATTTACCCTATCTTGTATAATAAAATCATGCCTTGTGCCAACCCTACTATTTAAATCACCCGTAACGTATACTGATCCAAGACCTTCGTAGTAATCTATATCATTTTCTAATATTTCAAATAAGTCAACATTAGCAATATTATATGCAGGAGAAACTTCCCCCCACAAATATGTACCACAAACATAAATATCATTTTCAAGATTAAAGAACTGGTGATCAAGTTTAATCCAAATAATAGTATCTAAATGGTTTTTTACTATCTCAATACCGGTTTTTAATGTGTCTTTATAAAGTAAAACTATACCACCGCTAGACCTTTTAGCATTTCGATGCTTAAATTTACGATAAAAGTTATGTGAAATATAACCACTTAAATCAACGTCACTATTAGAACTCGTCCAGGATTCATATAGAAAAATAATGTCATTTTCAGCAATAATATTAATAAAGTCACTACTGTCTTTCTTACTACGAGTAAGCCCGTGTATGTTCCACGAAAGGAACCGTAGTTCACCCTCTGCGTGGCCCTAGTCCTTCACTGGGTTGCCGTTAACGTACAGGGTATCGTACGCTATCCAAGACGTGTCTCCCCTATTACGTGCTGCTTTCATCTTGGGCAACAACCTTTTCCTTTTCTCCGCTACTTCTCGTGGGAATTGTTCATTTACATAATATGGTGTTCCTTGTAACGCTTTCCATTGTTTACGCACAAACTCCCGTTCCTTGTACAGCGAAAACTTAGCCACAATCGCCCTTTGCTTGCCCTCTTCCTTCGCCCCCATTCTATGTACGCGCTCGAACCCGATCCTGTCAACGACGTCTTTAGCAACCTTCATTTTCTCATGCAAGAAATTTCGCAATATAACCTCAGTAGTTTCCACGCTCTCTCCTGCGCCCTCGGTAATGTTGCTGAATATCAAATTATCTCTCATCGACTGTGATTGCAAATAGACAACATCTTCCTTGAGCTTATCTCTCTGCTTCTCCAGAGTCACTATTTTGTCATTAGCGAGCCCCAAGTTAAAATCTGCAGTCTCAGCCTTATCCTCAACGCTCGTTAATCGCTCGTCAAACTTTTTATTGTTGTCTCCAATGACGACCCATAACTTCTTCAACTCACGATCGAAATTATCGACTTTCCTCTCTAGGCTTTCTAAAGCACCAAGCCTCTTGTCCATAGCACATATTCTATTATCAATCTTTTTTAAATACGACAACAAGTCCGCATTGGACGGCTCTGTGCCCTTATCCGCCATATCTGATTTATTTAAATTAAACACATGATCACTGACAGTTTCATTAAGTTCTTCTTCATTATATAGAACAGCATTTGTTTGACTTAAAATGTCACTCACCGGTACACTATTTTCTCCTCGGACGGGCCTCTTTGCTTGAAAAGTTTATTATTGTTCTCTTCATCAGTTTCCAAATCACTACTTCCTCTATTCCGCTTTTTCGTTTTACTTTTTTTTTTAGTCATTATATCCCCATAACAGTATTAAACACATTTTATCACAAATTTAAAGATTTAATCCACTTTATTTATCTAGAACTTGATTTTATTTTCAAAATATCCGGAGCACAAAAAGATCGACCGCTCACTATATCACGTGACTATTTAAGACGAACTCCGATACAAAATTCCCCGCCATTCTGTCAAAGCTACGCAATTTCATCTAATGGGAATCAATTTCGGTACATTCTGGCGGCGTTCTGTTCTGTCACACATGTATTCATAAAACATCAATAAGAGTAGGGCGGGTTCCCGGATTCCTATGTATCCTTCCCTTCTCTCTGGGGCGGCTCTAAATAACCTATACTGTGTTGATGAGCCGTTAAACAACATTCAATTCAATTCAAAGACCACATATATTTACGATTACATTGTTTAGACTTCCCCACGCGCAAATTTGCGCGGAAATGAGTGCTGAGAAGAAAATCATTTATATTTCGGTACATATTTACTTTTTCTTATACGACGATTCTTCTGATGATGAAAAATGTATCTTTTTATTAAATTAAATTAATATTTTCTATTGAAGAGCTACGAACGTCGTTTGTTTACGGAAATTCGGGTACTACTGCTGTTCGGCTACTACTTGCATACCAGTATTGATTATTTTTTTGTTTAATTTGTTTAATTTTTTTTTGGATTTTTTTTTTAAGTTTTTTAAAATAAAAATAAATTGATATTTTTTTTTTGATTTTTTTTGCATAAAAAGTTTTAGGGTCGGCCCCTTAAAAAAATAGGGTCGGTCGGGTTACCTGAACCACACATATTTTTTTATGTGGCCTTACTGATACAGATAGTAGATACAGTCACAGGGATATTGAATATCAAAACAATCTCAGATCAATAGAGAAATGTTGGACCTAGAGTCGTCAATTATGCCTGTTCGGGCGAGTGGGGGAGCCATACGTTTTTGTCTCATGGACAATAACAATTTCTAGTTATATTTACGTATTTGTATGACGTCAAAAAAATAACGGTGTGACGTTTCATTAAGACTTTTTCTTTTACTGAAAAAGATCATATAGAACAGTTAAGATACAATATCAGCGCATTAAAAAATATATAAATGTATGTGATTTTTTTTGTGTAGAATCAACACTATTGCGTTTGCTAATAACTACTTAGTGCGTTAAACGTGTGGTCGCTGAAATGCTATATTTTCTGAAGTGTGACAAGACTTCACAATTTGAATGGCATTACGTAAGTTTGACACTGAAATTGATAATAGTTCTGTATCTGATAGCAGTGTTTCCGTGCATTTTAGTGGTATATAAAATAATAAGTATGCATTAAATCTTCAACGTTGAAATTAACATTTTACTTAGACATCCTCACTTAAAATTCAATTCTGCCGATTTTTTTGCAGCCTCATATTAATGCGTAACACAAAATGGTCCGTCATTTAACGTAATAACGTTTGCCGCCATGAAAATTCACTCAAATACGACCACGGAAAAAAATATTTTTTGCTAATATTCCTTTAAAGAATATGAACACTTGTTACACCTGCCACGTCATTTAAGACGTGTTCATCAATTTTAAATGAAAAAACATAATTCGATTACTATTTGATGTTTTAATAAATGGCATCAATACATTAGATATTTCAAGAACTGTATAACAATATAATTTATGCAGTTATGATGAGGGTATAACTCGTAAAATCATCTGATATTCAACGAATATGGGTGTTTCAACCAGTTCACCAACATCGCGCTTCACATCAAAACGCTGCGTCTAAAATGTCTCGCCTATGGCCTATCGTGTACTTTTTCGCCAAAACAACACGTTTGTGGTGTTATCAGTGGATAAAGGTAGGTTATGAAGGAATGTGTATTATTTTCAAAAAAAAGTTAATTATAAACAGCATTTAAACTTATTCTGAAAAACTAACACTCTTTGAAAAATACGTGAAAAACATTAGCTTTTTTTTTTTTCAGTAAAAATTCAAGCATTTACTATTGATATCTATGGAAAGCCGCAGGTGACCCTGTGATTATAATTATTTTTTACTATAAGTTTAACTGAATTATTATAATCACCATAATTCTACGATTTTGTACGTGTTATCATTTTTATCAAAATCCATACATTTTTAGCTCTCTGGAAAAATGTATACATTCTGAAAATGTTAACATTTTTATTATAATCACCACATTTCTACGATTTTGTACGTGTTATCATTATTATCAAAATCCATACATTTTTAGCTGTCTGAAAAAATGTATACATTCTGAAAATGTATACATTATTAAAATGTTAACATTCTGAAAAAATGTTAACATTCTGAAAATGTTAACATTTTTATTATAACCCGCACATGTCTGAAAATGTTAACATTTTTATTATAACCCGCACATGACATTGTATGCATTATAATTATAACAACATCCGTACGATTACCTCCCTTAGCTCTCTGAAAATGTATACATTCTCAAAATGTTAACATTCTGAAAATCGATACATGTGCGTCTTATAATCCTAAATCTCGCGAGACAATTTATGTTCGGGGGAATTGGCTTTTGGAAAATGTGTGCATTATAATTCTAAATCTCGCGAGACAATTTATGTTCGGGGGAATTGACTTTTGGGAAATGTGTGCATTATAATTCTAAATCTCGCGAGACAATTTATGTCCGGGGGAATTGGCTTTTGGAAAATGTGTGTATTATAATATTTGACCTCAATATTTTGAGGGAACACCAAGTACATCTCGCGAGATATTGGCTGGAGCGGCTGACTGTTCATTGTTTGCAAAGACGTGAAAGAGTGTGCAGCTGTATCTTGATCGGCTAATTAGGTAAGCATATTTACATGACTGATTATGCATTTGTGGCGTTTTCAATTAACCTTTTCCATTGTCTATGAGGTGCATTATCTCGACCTCCAGACTTCTTAGACTTAGACGTGTACTGTGATCAGAAGGAATTATCAACTCGGCCCCTACCGGCCCTAGTCAGCTCGGCCCCTGGTCAACTGGGCCCCTATTTGGTCAACACGGCCCAACACAAATAGTTAACTCGACCCCCGCTGTAAAACAAATGGTCAACTCGGCCCATAGTCAACTCGTCCCCATATATATATATATTTCTATGGGGCCGTGTTGACCAAATAGGGGCCCAATTGACCGGAAATAGTCAACTCGGCCCCCGCTGTAAAACAAATGGTCAACTCGGCCCATAGTCAACTCGGCCCCATATATATATATATTAAAACAAATGGTCAACTCGGCCCATAGTCAACTCGTCCCCATATATATATATATTTCTATGGGGCCGTGTTGACCAAATAGGGGCCCAATTGACCGGAAATAGTCAACTCGGCCCCCGCTGTAAAACAAATGGTCAACTCGGCCCATAGTCAACTCGGCCCCATATATATATATATTAAAACAAATGGTCAACTCGGCCCATAGTCAACTCGGCCCCATATATATATATTAGATATATATATATGGGGCCGAGTTGACTATGGGCCGAGTTGACCATTTGTTTTACAGCGGGGGAATATATATATATGGGGCCGAGTTGACTATGGGCCGAGTTGACCATTTGTTCTACATCGGGGGCCGAGTTGACTATTTGTGTGGGGCCGTGTTGACCAAATAGGGGCCCAGTTGACCAGGGGCCGAGCTGATTAGGGCCGGTAGGGGCCGAGTTGATAATTCCTACTGATCACAGTACACGTCTAAGTCTAAGAAGTCTGGAGGTCGAGATAATGCACCTCATAGACAATGAAAAAGGTTAATTGAAAACGCCACAAATGCATAATCAGTCATGTAAATATGCTTACCTAATTAGCCGATCAAGATGCAGCTGCACACTCTTTCACGTCTTTGCAAACAATGAACAGTCAGCCGCTACAGCCAATATCTCGCGAGATGTAAAGTGTTCCCTCAAAATATTGAGGTCAAATATTATAATACACACATTTTCCAAAAGCCAATTCCCCCGGACATAAATTGTCTCGCGAGATTTAGAATTATAATACACACATTTTCCAAAAGCCAATTCCCCCGGACATAAATTGTCTCGCGAGATTTAGAATTATAATACACACATTTTCGGAGCAGAACATTTTGCCAAATCTCCCGAACATAAATTGTCTCGCGAGATTTAGGATTATAAGACGCACATGTATCGATTTTCAGAATGTTAACATTTTGAGAATGTATACATTTTCAGAGAGCTAAGGGAGGTAATCGGACGGATGTTGTTATAATTATAATGCACACAATGTCATGTGCGGGTTATAATAAAAATGTTAACATTTTCAGAATGTATACATTTTTTCAGACAGCTAAAGATGTATGGATTTTGGTAATAATATGGAAAGCCGCAGGTGACCCTGTGATTATAATTATTTTTTACTATATGTTTAACTGAAATATTATAATCACCACATTTCTACGATTTTGTACGTGTTATCATTATTATCAAAATCCATACATTTTTAGCTCTCTGGAAAAATGTATACATTCTGAAAATGTTAACATTTTTATTATATTCACCACATTTCTACGATTTTGTACGTATGGAAAGCCGCAGGTGACCCTGTGATTATAATTATTTTTTACTATATGTTTAACTGAATTATTATAATCACCACATTTCTACGATTTTGTACGTGTTATCATTATTATCAAAATCCATACATTTTTAGCTCTCTGAAAAAAATGTATACATTCTGAAAATGTTAACATTTTTATTATAATCACCACATTTCTACCAGTTTGTACGTGTTATCATTATTATCAAAATCCATACATTTTTAGCAGTCTTAAAAAATGTATACATTCTGAAAATGTTAACATTTTTATTATAATCACCACATTTCTACGATTTTGTACGTGTTATCATTATTATTAAAATCCATACATTTTTAGCTCTCTGAAAATTTTTATACATTCTGAAAATGTTAACATTTTTATTATAATCACCACATTTCTACGATTTTGTACGTGTTATCATTATTATCAAAATCCATACATTTTTAGCTCTCTGAAAAAATGTATACATTCTGAAAATGTTAACATTCTGGAAATCGATACATGTTTAGCTGTGTGTGTTATAATTCTAAATCCCGCGCGACAATTTTTGTCAGGGAGACTTGGCAAAATGTTGTGCTCTGAAAATGTATACATTTTTAACTGCGCCCTCTTCGCTATTATTTTCAATCTGAATTTACCGGACGCGTGAACTGCAAAATGTCAAGCGCCTCAGATGATCAAGAAGAATAGTTACCATATATGGGCTCGGGCGTTTACATACGCGTACAATTTATTTATTTTGAACGGGTTTAATTAATTAAAAGCTGAAGGTATTAAAGAACAAATGGTTTTAAAATGAAATAATATTATATATTTATTATGCAAACAGTTAAAAAATTGGATCAAAGAACGATGTGTCATGTATTAAACCTTCGTTATTTACTTATTAGCACATGCTAGCAGCAGTGGCTGGGTGGGGTACTATTAGTAAATACTCTCGCTTCTTGTAATACTAAGGATTAGAGTAATTAAGTGAGTCAATCTGCTGTTCTTTGTCATACTAGAAAGGAGGCCTATGTATTGTATTTGTATATTGAGTTGTCAGTGGAATGGCCTACCTAACCCCAGCTAGATATCCCAGTCTTCCACGGGGCATTTAAGAGCATATTCCCCATATCCCTTAATTCTAAAATCTAATTCCCCCTACTCTTTAATTGACTTCATTCACTCCCTTGATCTTTCTGCCCTGTCCCTTAAAAACACCAGTAAACCTGAATAGTATACCTGTCTATAAATATACTAGCTATTGATAGCTATAAATATAGCTTTTGTTAGGCTACTCAGTATATTTCTAAAAAATCTTTTCATTTACACTTTAATATACTTCAAATTGCATTTAAAAAGACTTTGATCCCTAAACATATTGGTTACTCACAGGGTAACTCCCTCCCACACCCACCCTATGATAGTCAAATTTGATTTCCCCTATCCCTTACATTACTCCTGTGGAAGACCCCGTATCCCCACACAAACCAAATAGGCATGTTTAACCCTGCTCTTAGTGGAGTAGAATGTGCCACAGAATAAGTTGACCCTTACCCATTTTTTTTTACTACTTTTTGTCATTACTTTTATTCTACTAAACTCATCTATTAGAAAAAATCCAAAGCTACGCTGCTATTAAACATCAGAATCCTTGTTCTTTAATTATCCGCATGACCCCGTACCAACCCCCATACGCTCTAGGTCAAATATTGAGGTCAAATATTATAATACACACATTTTCTAAAAGCCAATTCCCCCGGACATAAATTGTCTCGCGAGATTTAGAATTATAATACACACATTTTCCAAAAGCCAATTCCCCCGGACATAAATTGTCTCGCGAGATTTAGAATTATAATACACACATTTTCCAAAAGCCAATTCCCCCGGACATAAATTGTCTCGCGAGATTTAGAATTATAAGACGCACATGTATCGATTTTCAGAATGTTAACATTTTGAGAATGTATACATTTTCAGAGAGCTAAGGGAGGTAATCGTACGGATGTTGTTATTATAATGCATACAATGTCATGTGCGGGTTATAATAAAAATGTTAACATTTTCAGAATGTATACATTTTTTCAGACAGCTGATGTATGTATTTTGATAATAATGATAACACGTACAAAATCGTAGCAATGTGGTGGTTATAATAAAAGAAAAAATCAGAGAGCTAAAAATGTATGGATTTTGATAATAATGATAACACGTACAAAATCGTAGAAATGTGGTGATTATAATAAAAATGTTAACATTTTCAGAATGTATACATATTTCCAGAGAGCTAAAAATGTATGGATTTTGATAATAATTATAATACGTACAAAATCGTAGAAATGTGGTGATGATAATAATTCAGTTAAACATATAGTAAAACATAATTATAATCACAGGGTCACTATGACGAGTTGACTATGGGCCGAGTTGACCATTTGTTTTACAGCGGGGGTCGAGTTGACTATTTGTGTTGGGCCGTGTTGACCAAATAGGGGCCCAGTTGACCAGGGGCCGAGCTGACTAGGGCCGGTAGGGGCCGAGTTGATAATTCCTTCTGATAACAGTACACGTCTAAGTCTAAGAAGTCTGGAGGTCGAGATAATGCACCTCATAGACAATGGAAAAGGTTAATTGAAAACGCCACAAATGCATAATCAGTCATGTAAATATGCTTACCTAATTAGCCGATCAAGATACAGCTGCACACTCTTTCACTAAACGTTTGTCGGTTTTTTAAACATTCGAGGAAATTGTGACTTTTTATACCGAAACACAATAAAGTGCATAGAACAATTCAAAAGTTAACCGGCCAATTGCATTAAATCGCGCTGTACATTATTTTGTGAAGTAATGACTTAAAGCTACACAATCCCGATAAAATAATACAATTTCAAGGTATTTTAAACGCAAGATAACCTAGAAGGTAGAAATTATTGTTTAAAATGTGACACTTGAAGGGTATTGTTCAAATTAATAGTTATAGATGTCGAATTTATAACTAAGACCAGCAATATTATTTTTCGCAAATCGTAGTTTTTAGGATGTGGGGGTATACACACGAAGGTCGCCCATCCGTTTATCCTTCCGTTACACAATTCCGGAGCTTCTTGGCAACACAACAAAAGAGTAAAACTATCGTTCTGGAGTAAATTTTATAACTTGAATGTCTCTTCATGAAACATGCCACATATATCCTGACCTTTCGGATTTGTTTCCCACTGTGTTGCCATGGACGAAATAAAAACAATGACGTCCGTCATCTCCATATTGCCAAGGATACACAAATAATGTAATTATTACAAATTCTATGAACTAATACATATTAATGTAAGGATACTTCTGGACTGGATCTTTGATTTAGATTACAATAAACCAATCATTAAAAATCCTAACCGGGCTCCAGTTTCCAGCATTTCCATGAATAATTTTGACAATACATGTCATTCATATATTAACAGAACTGGATTCTTCTTTTCCCCACTAAGTAAGAATAAAATACGCAGTTTATAATAAGTAAATTAGCTGAGAAATACATACTTTACAATCGAAACGCTTTTCACGTGTAAACCTGGCAAACAATTTTCAAAATATCAAATTATTTCGGTTAAACGGAATACTTTGCAATGAAAAAAGGCAGTATTTTAATTCAGATATCAAACACATTACAACCATTTTTAGAAAGAAAACAAAAATTCAAAGGCTGTTTAGAGTTACTTTCCTTTTATATAAAAGCATGAAATTTGCTGATAAAACACAAAACATAAGTCCGCTTAAAGATATAAACTTCTTAAAATTAGTAGGAAATAATATATATAAAAACAAAATCAACATTTGACTCATGTATTGCAGATGTTCAGTCTATAATAAAATGAAACATGGACAAGTTGTATAATTTATTTCTAAGAAAACGCATGGACGCTTTAAATTGAGTTCATGCAATCAGAGCAGACGATTTAATTAAACTCGTTGTTTTGCAGGTCAACCGTATCTCCAATCAAGGGTGAAATTCACAAAACAATGAGAATATTTTTGACATATGTCTAGGTGGAAACTTAGGAATTTTGACTGGCATATGTAATACCACAGACCTAATAACAAATCGATTGGACACTACGAAAATTATCTTAATTTCACGTGGCACAGTACGAAAATTTCACAAAATAATTCCCAACTTTAAACGCACATATCATGAAGAGTTTTATAGATACAAGTTTCATTCATTCAAAATTCCATCACAAATTTAATTTTCTTTCCAACGATAGTATATATTTTTCTTGCTCTTACATTTAGAGCAAAAAAGAAGTTCGACGGAAAAGTTGACTATGTCAAGACCTTGATTTTTAAGAGAAAAGCGAAAAAAGATGACGTTTTTAACTTTAAAATCATTTTATACAATTTCTTATTTTAAAAATAAACATAAATTATTATAATCCCATTTTGCTATTCACTATGACTCTTTTGAATGTATTCTCATCAAATTCAGTGAATAATTGAGAGAGGAGATAGAAGGAAAAGTGCCACGTGCTATTTTGGTTACTTCGTTGGTTAAGATACGACGTTTCCTATCAGTTTATTAATATGTCTGTGGTAATACCCTTAAAATAATGCACGACACTGAAATCTACCGGTGATCGCATTTAATACAACATTGTACGACGTCAACCAATCTTTCCCAGGTCACGCACTTATACTTATCGGAGACTTCATTTTGTATTTTGCGATATCGTTACATCCCTAGTTAGGCTGTGCCTTTATCATATTAACTTCCTGCACGTTGCGGTCGTTAGTATATATTATCTTCGGTCGATCGCTAGTAATACCTCCGACTTCTGGTATCAGTACGCGAATTCGCTTAAAATCTGCTAACGATTACTTTTTTTGGGGTCGGTAAGCTTCGCTCGCTGATTTCGTTCACAGGTGTTAACCCTGCGAGTTCGCACTTGTTAACTCTCAGAACTCGCAGTTGTTAACACTCCGAACTCGCAGTTGTTAACCCTCCGAACTCGCAGGTGTTAAATATCTTCGCTGCACCCGAAGGTAATAGTAATCTCGTTCGGATGTGCGAGCAAGATTATGCACATTTCGAACGAGATTATGCACATTTCGAACGAGATCATGGAAATCGTTTTTATTTCCTAAATAGGCTATATCTCATGGTCGCGACTGATTCTCAACTAGCTAACCTCATTTTAATTAGATGAGCGGAGATGGGCGGAGTTTGAGAACGTGTTAGAAACACAATATCGTGAATATTACTACATACGCGGATCCAATCTATACCTAGAGTTGTCGTTCCTTGCATACACAGACCCCTCTGTCAACTCCTCATCAAATACCAAGAATCTTGGTAAACGTTGAAAAACGATGGAAATTCAAAATTTCTTGATTGCACTAATATTTTTCTGAATTAACTTTATATGAAATGCTTAAATTACAAAAGAAAACATTTTTTAGGCTTGAATGTTTTCAATATACAGTAAATTATGCTCAGAATTATATTGCGGTAGAATAAAGGTTTTTACTTTGGCATATCGCTCCGCCGTCAAAACATTTAAAATACGCACCACCATATCGTTCCCATAGGGTTACAGTACAGCATTTTGCTGACCAGCACTTTCCAGTATCGACATAGCTCTTAACAACCTACCTTAAATTAAATTACTAACTTAAAATATATATCGAATCTGTTCGCCATTTTGATATTTTAGCTATGGTCATGTGACAAATTATCATGTGATCGCAGGCTACTTTCTTAGACGTTGACAGAGGTCTATGTAACGGCCTCTGCGAGAGATTGACGCGGATCACTGTTTTGAATTGTATCTCGTATTTATATACATGTATTTACACACTTATATTTTTAATTTCTTTTTCAGTTGTGCTGTAAAAAAGTTCTTTTAATTTGAACATACTCAGTCGATTCCAAAAACACTTTTTAATATACATTTTTCGGATGTCTTTAAACAGATCGCAATCTAAAATGAAATGAATCTCGTCTTCACGTTTGTTGCAAATTATACATATTCTATCTGCTAATGGTATACTTCTTGATCTATGCCACCTACCAGTCTCTATAGCAAGGCTATGAGACGAGACAATTAATCTGGTCATCGTTATTCTAAATTTGGGTATGTTTATGCACTTAAGAAATAATTGAAAATCAAAACATTTTTTTTTAAATATATTGCTCTCGATGAACTTTCTAAACGTTCATGCCAAGACTGTATTTTATTATTAGAAGTCGTTGTTTAATTATACCTAAGAAAATATCCACATCTCCGACACTTTGGTAGTAAAAACCCATTGACGATAATAAATCGCGAACTTTGTTTGGGTAAATATCGGCATCTGTTTTTAGCACATTATAAATAACTTTGCAATACTTGTTTTCACTGCTGTTTAAAATCTTTAACACATATTTAATAATTCTATAAAATCTATTATTGATAAGGCTAAACCTGCCCAGAATACCAGACACCAAATCATTTTGCGTTGTATGTTTTACTTTCAATACACGTTTGCAATAAAGTGTATGTATTCTTTCAATATTGTTTGCACTGTGGAAACCCCACACTTCACAAGAACAATTTAAAATGGGGAATATAAGCTTATCAAATAGTTCCAGTTTATGATAAATAGAAATGTCTGTAAAGTTTAGAAGATACTTATTTAGTTTGAATGTTGCTTTTTGTGCTTTATCCGCTAACGTTAATTGCGTTTCACTGAAAGAACCGCCTTGGGTAAAAACAATTCCAAGGTAAGTCAGTGACTTCACAATTTCAGTTTGTACACCATTGAAAAGAAAAATTAAATTACGTGGTAGCAGTCCATCTTTTCAGAAAACAGTTATTTTAGTTTTTTTAACATTCACTTTTAACTTCCATTTCTCGCAGTTATCAGAATATCAAGACCTTTTTGAAGACCTTCAGCGCTTTCTGCGAAAATAACAATACCATCAGCATATAGCAAGAGAAATAGTTTTGTCATGTATACCTCAATACCATCAAAATTATTTAAAACGAAATATTCCTCAATAGCATTTAAGAACATTGAGAAAAGAAAAGGAGATACACATTCTCCTTGACGCACTCCAAGTATGCATGAAAACTCGTTGCTTAACGTATTTATTATATTTGACTCATGACTTAATACTATTATACATACTTTTAACTACATTGGACATTTTACCTCTTACACCCAGTTGAATTAATTTATACCACATACTGTTTCTATCTATATAATCAAATGTTTTGCTAAAATCAATAAAACTACTATACATCTTCTTACACTATTTATCACTATTTATCATATGTGTAATAAGTCCACGAAGAACAAATATGTTGTCAGTTGTACCCATACCACTGCGAAAGCCTGCATGTGCTTCAATATATAATTTATATTTATAATTCAATTATAATTTGCAGCCCAATATCTTAAACGAGTATTTAATAGTCTCGTAAATAGTTTACCCAACGTACTTATAATGTAATTTCTCTATAATTATATGCGTCATTAATAGAACCATTCTTATGTAGTGGGATGACATATCCTTCTGACCAAGACTCAGTAAAAATAACTGTGTTCAATATAGTGTTAAAAAACGTCTATAAATACGGTAATAATTGGTGAGCACCATGTACTAAGTATTCATTAAAAAAACACCTGGACCAGCATTTTTACCATTTTTGAGATGTGTCTAATAGCTTTTAATATTTCCTCATTAGTTATAACTACATCAAGTTTACTGAGCATAACTTGGAACTCGCCATTTAAAAACGTTCATTAAAATACAAAACCTCTTCATCGGGTTGGAAAAAAAGGATCATCAGGATTATTGACAAAATATTGTTCTAAAGCAGACAATGATATATTTGGACATTTTACATGCGATGCCTCTCTTAACATTCTCTAATATAGTTTCGCATTATTATGCCTGTATGTTTCCAATTTTTGTTGTTTGTTCATTATTATAATCTCTTTTACATCTTTTTATCATAGATTTATATTCAGAGAGTGATCTAACAAGTAAACTCAGTTTTCGTCTGACTGACATTGTCTATAACAATTTAAATGAAAATGAAAACTAGTTTCGTTGGAAGGCGATTGAGCGACGTCAGTGTTTGGGTATGAAGTCTGGCAGAGTTTCTCCAAAACATCTCGAATACTATCTAAATGATTTATTTGAAATTTGCACTTTTGTTACATATGATCAATCAACATTGGTGTTTCTGTGACCTTGAGTTTCAATTTTAGGTTCTGATTGATTGAACAGGCAACTTTTGGTTAAGAAAGTTGTCAACGTTTCTCAAAACACATCATGAACTTGAATACTTTTCTACGGATTGTGTCGCCTTGATCCATGAGACCCAATATATTAAATAGTGTAGTAATAGAGTCGTGTTTACAGTTTAAAACTATAAGTAACACTAAATGTGATCCATATCCTATTTCGAGTCAGAAACAAATTATGGTATGACAGTCAGTCAACCAAACAAACGTATTTCAAACAAACACCAATCACAAGGATAGAAAAGAGCAAAGTATGCGAAATGGCACTCTCAAACGGTTGGAAATATGGATACCTCCTTGGAATGGTCAGTGACAATATGGGTACCTCCTGGGAATGGTCAGTGACATAAAGGCCGCTGGGGTTAAGCCAGGTTCAAGTGTGCACCAAATCTCACTCTTACCCTAGTTTCATTCCAATAAAATGCGACCAGCCAGGCTATATCCCCTTACAAACTAGGCAGTATTAATAGCAATTAGTAGGCAATGTAAGTATAACACAAAATGATCATGTATATATGAATATAAAATGCCCAGAAAGCCACGAAGCAAATACTTGTCTGGAGCCAGGACAACAAAAGAATGATGACGATAAGACAATATTAAAGTCAAACATTAAGCGTTACCATCCCTTGTCCTGTTTAGGTAGAAGCACGTGCATTCATTATGATATATAGTATAGAAGGATAGAGATAGAGAGAAGAAGAGGGCCTTTTACTATATACATATACTATAACTATATTCTCTCTAGCTTTCTATACTATATATCGTAATAAATGCCTGTGAGTAGAAGTCATCATAGGGTTCACAATATGTTGGGTCATCGCAACATTGATTTATTTTGTTATGTTTGTTAACATGTTTAACACAGATTGTATGAATGTGAAAATGACCAATAATCTTAAAAAGTCTGTACATATAGTCACCATAGTATTCACGTTGTGACAGACCTTGTAGCAGAAGAGTCAATACTTTTAAAAGTAAATCAGGGTTATGATGATAAACCTTGGCAAAGGTTTGTCCGGATATAAAACTCAATGACTCTATGAAGCACTATTAAAGCTGGAGTAGATGAAAAGCAAAACAAAATTCCAACTATGTACTGGATTCCTAATTTACAAAAACAGCCTAATAAAGCACACTTTTAATATATTTTAATCGTTATTACTTTCTTGAAAAAGAATACAATAAGCGAGCGTCACGCAAACCTTTTCAAAGACAAGCATTTTGCTCTTATTCAATATTTATTTTAGTGAATAAACACTAATGTTTGCTCCTCAGCATTATACTGCGGTAGAATAAAATGTATTCTTTGGCATATCTCTCCGTCAAAACAATCAAAATGGACTCCACCATTGCGTTTTCCATAGGGTTATAGTATAGCGTTTGTTCTTACCATCACTTTCTAAAATTTCATAGCTCTAAACAGCCTACCTAAAATTAAAATACTAACCTAAATTCATCAAAAATGTCCAAAGTAAGCGGTGTTCCGTTCGATTATTTACCACTCAGCACCACCCCATAGCATTAGTGGTGTCAGGTCGCGGAGTTGATTTCTGATAACCATTTTGATATTTTAGCTATGGTCCTGTGACAAATTATGACGTAATCGCCGACTATTTTCTAAGACGTTGACAGAGTCACATCGTGATCCTGGTAAAGATTGGGTAATGATCACTGTTAAAAGGCTTATCAAAGGAGGATGTCACTTTATTATTTGCATGTTTAGTGGTTGACCCATTTACAGTTCACCGCTTTGCTTTCCACTTGATTGTGTGATCGCCGGAAAGATTGTGGACCTTTGATGACGTCTACCTAAATCCTGAAAGGACGGTAACGTCTTCAATATTGTCTAGTCGTGCCCTTAACAGTGTCAAAATTGAAATGATCTCTCTTGTCATAGACTTTGCTTATTATTTCTCAGTTTCAATCGCGGGATGTAATTCGAGTAAGGAAGATATAGAAACTATGAGAAATATTAGCTTTTTGAGTTGAAGTTCTTTAGGAAAGAAAGTTATGTAGTAACCATAGTAGAAAAGAAAGGGTTGTAATTGTCCAATATATCATCCATATACAAAGAGGTATAATAAAAGGCTTCGATTACATCTGCCTTCGCGTATCTGGTAAAAGACTAAATATGAAACGTCTAACATAACAAAACAAAAACAAATCTGCAACAAGAGGTGCACATTTCGTTCTCATTTTGATTCCAACAATTTGTCTATAAACAGTAGTGTCATACCTAACTAGTTCCATATGTGTAAAAATATTATCTTATATGAAAATAAATGCTTCGAAAACAACTACGTGACAAGTCCACATGGTATAATTGTCCAAAACCCTTCAACTAAATATTAGTGAGAATCAGAACTCATTTACTGAAGTTGCTGTGTACTCAGTCTGAAATTTAAATATTTGCAAACATCAAGGGCGATAACTTTGTAAACCACTCCTCAATTGTTCTAGTTGTCAAACAAAACCGAGACCTTAATAATATTACCCAAGAAAAGCATGGAAAATCAAATGCTATTTATTACAATCATCGTGAAAACAGCAACGCTCCTTAGTCAGAGGACGATATCCTCATTGTTTAATTAGAATATTACACAGCAATTGATGATATTTCAAAGGAATCAGACGATCGAATTTTTCGACAATTTAGAGCAATAACTTGATACTTGTCTAACCTGTCTGAAATCCGTTTGATATACAGTTACACGCCAAACCGTGTGAAAATCGAAACCAATTTATTTAATGATTTGTGTACGAAAGCTGAAAATTACATTTTTGCAATAATCAAGGGCAATAACTCAGTAAGGCAGGTGTCAATTCTGCTCATTGTCATCTTGTCAAAGTCCATATTCATATAAAGTCTCATACTAAATAATGTGAAGATCGGAATCCGTTTACTAAAGTAATGTGTGTACTCAAGCTAAAATGTGCATATTCGTTCAATAAACAAGGGTAATAACTCTTTAAAGCAAGTGTCAGTTTTACTCAGTATTGAACTTGTCAAAGGCCTTGTAGGTATAAGGCCTAACACCATACAACATTTAGTGGAAATCGGAAACCGTTTACTGCAGTTATTGTGAACACAAAAAATCGCATTATCCCTAGCACAGGACAGAAAAAAATTCATAAAAGGTCCATAACTCTTGTTAAAATTAGTAAAGTGTAACGTAATCAGTTCTTGATTCTGTAGTTTGATATTTCATATACACATATAGGTTTCAAATACTGGAATTGTATTTGCCTAAAAGGACGTGTGCAAATTTCTTTATTATCCTTTAATTTTTTATTCATCGATTTTGATATAATGGCTTGGTACGAATGGGTAACCGTAGAAATCGCGATGCTGTTACGAAATGCAAAGTATGCCAGAAGTCCATACAGTGGTTTCATATGTACAAGACCCCCATCTGTTAATATATATATATATATAATACTGTAGCCCAACTCACCCACAAAGTCAGATTCATTCAAGCATAGACCCTACACTGCTTTATTTCCAATTATACATTTATATAATATAATACAATATTTGCACATATTCATGTTAATCAATATTGAAATGATATTTCAACCACAATAATAGTAATAATCCCTTGTGATCTAGCCCACAAGGTTTAAAGCAATGTTTCGACTGTTTTTAGGAATATCTACTCGTTATTTCCAGTTTATGTGAGTGATATGTTCAATTCCAATTCCAAGGGCAGTCTCATCAGGGGTCCCCTTTCTTTTAAATTCAAATTGTCTCAGTGTTCGGTTAATACTTTAACATACACATCTTACGGTTTATTCCGTAGCACAACCAATAATGTATATTATTATATTGTTTATACATCATTCTCAGGTAACCTGACCTGATACATTTGTATAATTTATTTCAGAATTCAGCCGTAACTGAATATTGCCATTATTATTTATTTCTTATATATAAGGGTATGTGACTATTGGGTAAATATATCATACACCTTGTTGCGTGTTTGTGCTTTATACATTTCTGTATACTAAGGTTCATTCCGTATATACAATGTTACTTGTATTACATTTGAAATACCAATCAGTTGGTAAAGTATGATAATACTATCTAACTATGTAGTATAGTAATCATTTCGTACTATCAATGTATGATATATACTTATGTCTAACGTTCATTATTGTATTGAACAACAGATCACTCAAAGTCATCTGCAATATATAGACTTATGTCTAAGGTTCATTATTGTATTGAACCAACAGATCACTCAAGGTCATCTGAGATATTGTACTAGATACCAGGTTATATTAAAACCTACAGAACACTTAGTGCGAACTGGAGTATCTTTATTCAAGTACTTTTATTAATTTAAAGGTTCATGTGTAGAACCCATCAGACGCTTATAGCAGTCTGATCCGATATATGGTATAACTACTATATATATATCTCTCACTGAGACAAGATGTTTGTATAATTAGCTTCAAATAGCCCATGGATACATATTTCACCACCTACTGTGTTACTAACTGCCTATCCACAGTCGAAAGGAAGGTGTGAAAAACTTCCTTCACAAGAACACCGCAAAACCATATTTCATATTAGTCAATGCGGTCTACAATTAATGCATCAATTAGTAGTTAACTAACCATGATATAGCCTGTATATGTATCGAAACAATATACTTTTTTGCTCTTATTCCTACAATTATTAAACCATAATCCTTATTTCATATGTTTTAATCATATGTTTGTGCAGATTTTAAATCTATGATCTGCAATCTCAGTTATAACTAACTGTATGTGCAAATTATTATGATAATCATATTATTCTATGAATTAGCATTAATATGCTAAGTAGGAAATACAATTGGATAAAGGAAAACAATAGTCAATATATGTTGTATACATTATTCAATGGTAATGACTAATGATTAAATACTCATTTTGAACAATAACCATCAAATGAAATTGAAATTTCACAACCTTATATTAAGTAGTGTATACACACTTTAATCATATATAATGTATTGTGTCTAAGCATTTACAATTCATACTTTACTGTATGCTGATGCTGTAATCATTTATAGTTAATACTTTACAGTATGCTACATTATGGGTATATCCGAAACACGTAATGCCATTAAAATAACCTTTTCAAGTTCTAGATTATGTCTGTAGACGCTAGTCATTACATTTAACTGTACATATGGCATTTTCTCGTTATTTTACACTATTGTCCAGCTGAGGACCCTATATTGAAGTGTATATATTCATCCTATTTCGAGTAATTATGCAAAACCAATATCGTCCAGAATAAAGATTTCTCTCCACCGAATGTCTTAATGTTGGAAGCGACTTTGTGTTTCGTAACACGCTCCTGATCAATATACGGAAATTTCGGATTTAGATGTGTGCTCATAAGAGCAATTGCACATAAACTGATCAGCGACCACGCGGTCACCGCCATTATTTCAAATTAAACTCCTTCTTCTATACGAATTTTATTCGAAATAGAGCAAGGTGAACACACACTGTTTTGATACACTATAGTGTCAATTTATGACGCTCTGCTATTTTGATATTATGCTTTCACTATTGCAAATAGCTGTCACATCGTGCATAATGTCTATAAGTATATACGTATGCCACTATGGCAATATCCAATATAAAATCATACATTTATATGTTACGGATATTTGATTAATTCATACTTTCGGCGACAACGCCGCTACCGATGTATACTGTCACGCTGTTAAAGTGACACAGTACCCACAGTGCTCTGGGATTATGTTCATTAAATCAACAACATCTCCAGAAATCCTAGTATTAATTCCAATAATTCAATATATATATATATATATATATATATATATACATGTTATATTCTTTATGCTCAAAAGATCAATTGCGCATAAAACTGATGAGCGACCACGCGTTCAGCGCCATTATATCAATTTGATCTGATTTTGCTATACGACTTTTATCCGAAATAGAGTAATGTAAACACACACTTACTGTTTTAAATTTATACAATATTGTCAATATATGACGCTCTGCTATTATAATATTACGGTTTCACTCTTGCAAATAACTGTTACAACCGTGCATAATGTCTATATTGATATACTTATGCCACTGTGGCGATATTCAATATATAATAAATCATAAACTTATATGTTACAGATATCTGATTTAATCATACTTTCGGTGACAGCGACGCTACCGCTGTATAATGTCACGCTGTTAAAGTGACACTGTACCCATAGTGATCTGAGATTATGTTCATTAAATCAACAACATCTCCAGAAATCATAATAATAATTCAAATAATATAGTTATATATATTAAATATATAAAAATGATAGAATTGACTATGTTTCCACCTAAATCAGTATCCGATCCCTGCTCAAGCAAATCAGAATTCATGAGGATCAAAAATAGAAAACTATCTTCGATTCGCGAGTGCGGCCATTGTCGGCACACCGACGTAAATCAAATATATAATACTGTAGCCCAACTCACCCACAAAGTCAGATTCATTCAAGCATAGACCCTACACTGCTTTATTTCCAATTATACATTTATATAATATAATACAATATTTGCACATATTCATGTTAATCAATATTGAAATGATATTTCAACCACAATAATAGTAATAATCCCTTGTGATCTAGCCCACAAGGTTTAAAGCAATGTTTCGACTGTTTTTAGGAATATCTACTCGTTATTTCCAGTTTATGTGAGTGATATGTTCAATTCCAATTCCAAGGGCAGTCTCATCAGGGGTCCCCTTTCTTTTAAATTCAAATTGTCTCAGTGTTCGGTTAATACTTTAACATACACATCTTACGGTTTATTCCGTAGCACAACCAATAATGTATATTATTATATTGTTTATACATCATTCTCAGGTAACCTGACCTGATACATTTGTATAATTTATTTCAGAATTCAGCCGTAACTGAATATTGCCATTATTATTTATTTCTTATATATAAGGGTATGTGACTATTGGGTAAATATATCATACACCTTGTTGCGTGTTTGTGCTTTATACATTTCTGTATACTAAGGTTCATTCCGTATATACAATGTTACTTGTATTACATTTGAAATACCAATCAGTTGGTAAAGTATGATAATACTATCTAACTATGTAGTATAGTAATCATTTCGTACTATCAATGTATGATATATACTTATGTCTAACGTTCATTATTGTATTGAACAACAGATCACTCAAAGTCATCTGCAATATATAGACTTATGTCTAAGGTTCATTATTGTATTGAACCAACAGATCACTCAAGGTCATCTGAGATATTGTACTAGATACCAGGTTATATTAAAACCTACAGAACACTTAGTGCGAACTGGAGTATCTTTATTCAAGTACTTTTATTAATTTAAAGGTTCATGTGTAGAACCCATCAGACGCTTATAGCAGTCTGATCCGATATATGGTATAACTACTATATATATATCTCTCACTGAGACAAGATGTTTGTATAATTAGCTTCAAATAGCCCATGGATAAATATTTCACCACCTACTGTGTTACTAACTGCCTATCCACAGTCGAAAGGAAGGTGTGAAAAACTTCCTTCACAAGTACACCGCAAAACCATATTTCATATAAGTCAATGCGGTCTACAATTAATGCATCAATTAGTAGTTAACTAACCATGATATAGCCTGTATATGTATCGAAACAATATACTTTTTTGCTCTTATTCCTACAATTATTAACCCATAATCCTTATTTCATATGTTTTAATCATATGTTTGTGCAGATTTTAAATCTATGATCTGCAATCTCAGTTATAACTAACTGTATGTGCACATTATTATGATAATCATATTATTCTATGAATTAGCATTAATATGCTAAGTAGGAAATACAATTGGATAAAGGAAAACAATAGTCAATATATGTTGTATACATTATTCAATGGTAATGACTAATGATTAAATACTCATTTTGAACAATAACCATCAAATGAAATTGAAATTTCACAACCTTATATTAAGTAGTGTATACACACTTTAATCATATATAATGTATTGTGTCTAAGCATTTACAATTCATACTTTACTGTATGCTGATGCTGTAATCATTTATAGTTAATACTTTACAGTATGCTACATTATGGGTATATCCGAAACACGTAATGCCATTAAAATAACCTTTTCAAGTTCTAGATTATGTCTGTAGACGCTAGTCATTACATTTAACTGTACATATGGCATTTTCTCGTTATTTTACACTATTGTCCAGCTGAGGACCCTATATTGAAGTGTATATATTCATCCTATTTCGAGTAATTATGCAAAACCAATATCGTCCAGAATAAAGATTTCTCTCCACCGAATGTCTTAATGTTGGAAGCGACTTTGTGTTTCGTAACACGCTCCTGATCAATATACGGAAATTTCGGATTTAGATGTGTGCTCATAAGAGCAATTGCACATAAACTGATCAGCGACCACGCGGTCACCGCCATTATTTCAAATTAAACTCCTTCTTCTATACGAATTTTATTCGAAATAGAGCAAGGTGAACACACACTGTTTTGATACACTATAGTGTCAATTTATGACGCTCTGCTATTTTGATATTATGCTTTCACTATTGCAAATAGCTGTCACATCGTGCATAATGTCTATAAGTATATACGTATGCCACTATGGCAATATCCAATATAAAATCATACATTTATATGTTACGGATATTTGATTAATTCATACTTTCGGCGACAACGCCGCTACCGATGTATACTGTCACGCTGTTAAAGTGACACAGTACCCACAGTGCTCTGGGATTATGTTCATTAAATCAACAACATCTCCAGAAATCCTAGTATTAATTCCAATAATTCAATATATATATATATATATATATATATATACATGTTATATTCTTTATGCTCATAAGATCAATTGCGCATAAAACTGATGAGCGACCACGCGTTCAGCGCCATTATATCAATTTGATCTGATTTTGCTATACGACTTTTATCCGAAATAGAGTAATGTGAACACACACTTACTGTTTTAAATTTATACAATATTGTCAATATATGACGCTCTGCTATTATAATATTACGGTTTCACTCTTGCAAATAACTGTTACAACCGTGCATAATGTCTATATTGATATACTTATTCCACTGTGGCGATATTCAATATATAATAAATCATAAACGTATATGTTACAGATATCTGATTTAATCATACTTTCGGTGACAGCGACGCTACCGCTGTATAATGTCACGCTGTTAAAGTGACACTGTACCCATAGTGATCTGAGATTATGTTCATTAAATCAACAACATCTCCAGACATCATAATAATAATTCAAATAATATAGTTATATATATTAAATATATAAAAATGATAGAATTGACTATGTTTCCACCTAAATCAGTATCCGATCCCTGCTCAAGCAAATCAGAATTCATGAGGATCAAAAATAGAAAACTATCTTCGATTCGCGAGTGCGGCCATTGTCGGCACACCGACGTAAATCAAATATATAATACTGTAGCCCAACTCACCCACAAAGTCAGATTCATTCAAGCATAGACCCTACACTGCTTTATTTCCAATTATACATTTATATAATATAATACAATATTTGCACATATTCATGTTAATCAATATTGAAATGATATTTCAACCACAATAATAGTAATAATCCCTTGTGATCTAGCCCACAAGGTTTAAAGCAATGTTTCGACTGTTTTTAGGAATATCTACTCGTTATTTCCAGTTTATGTGAGTGATATGTTCAATTCCAATTCCAAGGGCAGTCTCATCAGGGGTCCCCTTTCTTTTAAATTCAAATTGTCTCAGTGTTCGGTTAATACTTTAACATACACATCTTACGGTTTATTCCGTAGCACAACCAATAATGTATATTATTATATTGTTTATACATCATTCTCAGGTAACCTGACCTGATACATTTGTATAATTTATTTCAGAATTCAGCCGTAACTGAATATTGCCATTATTATTTATTTCTTATATATAAGGGTATGTGACTATTGGGTAAATATATCATACACCTTGTTGCGTGTTTGTGCTTTATACATTTCTGTATACTAAGGTTCATTCCGTATATACAACGTTACTTGTATTACATTTGAAATACCAATCAGTTGGTAAAGTATGATAATACTATCTAACTATGTAGTATAGTAATCATTTCGTACTATCAATGTATGATATATACTTATGTCTAACGTTCATTATTGTATTGAACAACAGATCACTCAAAGTCATCTGCAATATATAGACTTATGTCTAAGGTTCATTATTGTATTGAACCAACAGATCACTCAAGGTCATCTGAGATATTGTACTAGATACCAGGTTATATTAAAACCTACAGAACACTTAGTGCGAACTGGAGTATCTTTATTCAAGTACTTTTATTAATTTAAAGGTTCATGTGTAGAACCCATCAGACGCTTATAGCAGTCTGATCCGATATATGGTATAACTACTATATATATATCTCTCACTGAGACAAGATGTTTGTATAATTAGCTTCAAATAGCCCATGGATAAATATTTCACCACCTACTGTGTTACTAACTGCCTATCCACAGTCGAAAGGAAGGTGTGAAAAACTTCCTTCACAAGTACACCGCAAAACCATATTTCATATTAGTCAATGCGGTCTACAATTAATGCATCAATTAGTAGTTAACTAACCATGATATAGCCTGTATATGTATCGAAACAATATACTTTTTTGCTCTTATTCCTACAATTATTAAACCATAATCCTTATTTCATATGTTTTAATCATATGTTTGTGCAGATTTTAAATCTATGATCTGCAATCTCAGTTATAACTAACTGTATGTGCAAATTATTATGATAATCATATTATTCTATGAATTAGCATTAATATGCTAAGTAGGAAATACAATTGGATAAAGGAAAACAATAGTCAATATATGTTGTATACATTATTCAATGGTAATGACTAATGATTAAATACTCATTTTGAACAATAACCATCAAATGAAATTGAAATTTCACAACCTTATATTAAGTAGTGTATACACACTTTAATCATATATAATGTATTGTGTCTAAGCATTTACAATTCATACTTTACTGTATGCTGATGCTGTAAACATTTATAGTTAATACTTTACAGTATGCTACATTATGGGTATATCCGAAACACGTAATGCCATTAAAATAACCTTTTCAAGTTCTAGATTATGTCTGTAGACGCTAGTCATTACATTTAACTGTACATATGGCATTTTCTCGTTATTTTACACTATTGTCCAGCTGAGGACCCTATATTGAAGTGTATATATTGATTGTTTTCTAATGTTGTAAAATGTTCCTGTACTCTTGATTCCACGATATCGAGAATTTTCGGCAAGTCAGTCTCTACAAATGTATCGGCGTTGCTTCTGTTAATCATGCAAGAGCATGTAGTGTGATACATATTAACAGTATATAAGTTTGACTTACCACTGGCTATTTTTTATTTTGTTTCAACCAAATTTCCTTTATTGTCTGTAACAGGAATCCGTGTGCACTTTAGTGAGTCATCTTCTTTAACGAAATAGTCACGGATAGCGATCTTCAAAAGCTGGTAGGTTCCAGCGTTGATTATAAATGTAGCATTTAGAATTTTCATCAACGATTTTTCTTTATTTAAATCATAATCTCTGCATTCCGTTCCGTTGATCATTAAAGCGCCATCGCCGTTTTCGTCTATCATTCAGCATTTAGATCAATTCAATAGAGAAAGTTTTTACATAATTTTGTTGGAAAAAAATGTCCCCTTTTAATTTTTATATTTGATTTGAGTTCACATGGAGATATAAAAAAATAGTTAATATTTTTTCTATTTTTTTTTGCGTTACGATTTCAAAAACTTGTTTATCCGGACGTGACGTCATACACGATAATCATCTGTGAAAACAAGGTATTGCAGTGTTTTACGATTGTTTTTTGTTTTTTAGCCTAGGTGGCTTGGACCTTGGTGGTCGGATTTTTGCTTTGGTAGCAAATTTTGGTATAACTGAGTACTGTTGTACAATACGATTGGATTTTTTAGGAACCTTGGCGGTTCGGCTTTGGTAGCCATGTTTTTCGTTTTTGAGCCTAGGTGGCTAGGACCTTGGTGGTCGGGTTTTTGCTTTGGTAGCAAATTTTGGTATAACTGAGTATTGTTGTACGATGCGATTGGATTTTTTAGGAACCTTGGTGGTTCGGCTTTGGTAGCCATGAGATATTACTCGTTGTGTATTCTTCACTATTTGTTTAATTTTATAGACGGCGTATTGCTTCTTAATGCTTGACTATTGCTTACCCATCTAGGCGCGATATTGACTCGCAATTGCATGTAACACTCTGGCGGATAAATGAGAAATTGTACCGTCTCATTGAATAGATCTAGATATTTGATCCAAAATTATATTTTTCAGTAATGACTTTATCAATGGAAAAGTGCTTCGCGTCTAGGAGAGTGTTTTATACTGTTAATCTGACTGGCTAAAGTTTTTTATTTAATTATTCAACGTATTTTTTGGGATTGTATGATCTTATAAACTTATCAGATGGGTAATGGATATTTTAAGTTTAGGCAACGTGCAGTATTTGTATAGTTATGCATTGCATAGATACCATTGTTTATTGTCTCCTTTAATATTGTTTGCTGCATGATAATGGATGCATTTGTAAATTTGATCATACTTAGTTTAAACATATTTTATTCATTGTATTTACAAGTTAAGCATATATACAATAACAACAAATAAAGGATTGGAACGGAAGTGTAATGCTTATTAAGTTCCTTTCCCTTCGTGATCATACTTGTGTGTGGTGCATTAGTCTTTACAAATTTTCTGGGTATTTTATCGTTCAGGGTCCCTCATTTTTTTATCCAAGGACACTGATGCCTTAGTGAGTCTTTGATTCACGCGGATTGAAGGTGGGGATTCCCTGTCCTCTGGAATCATCCATGATTCGTTTAGTGTTCTTAGTGGAGGTTTTATGTTTTGACAGGCGGATGTTGATGCGGGACCATGTGGTGGAGAATGGGAAAAGGCTCTCATGTTCGATCCTTCGTAGAGACTGTTAGAACACGTCCGTCATTGGTGACTTTGTGGGGCAGTGGACCCTCACTGGAGACCCGTCGTGCTCACAGAAAATAAGAAGTCCTTGAAGCGGGTCATACGGAATTAAAACTGATGAATGAATAACGTTGTTTCTTGTTATTCTTAATATATATATATATATATATATATATGGGGGAAAATATTTGTGAACTGCCAAGGACAGACAACCTTCGGACGAACTACGACAGGGCGCCTTACACAGAAATCAAGCGTATGCATTCACTCCCTAAAAAGGATAGTTGCAACACACGTTGATGAACTGTATCTCTACATCATAACACACTCGTCTGGAGGCACAATTAACATATAGACGCATACATACATACAATTATAGCTCATATGAGTGGGCCACATTTAAGCATTCAACCACACACAGCTATATTGAGACTGACAATGAAAGGTGCCGGATCTTGGGGATACTGTGAATTCAGGTAAATATAATAAAGGGAGATAATTTGAACTCACTTATATATATATAAGTATTGGGAGAGGAGGTTAATATCACAGATGTCTGTTGAGGTCCGTATATCGGGTTATATCCCGTTTTATCCCAGAACTTAACATTCCAGGAACTGTGTACTTGAGACTTGGATCAATGAGGATAATTATATATTCTCAGTGATGTAAACGAAAAGTGGAAGTGATGACGTCATTCAGTTTTCCGTAGCTCCTGGTTAACTTGCTGTACTGTACCTATTTGGGGATACACGGGATCACAATTATTATTTACCCCCCGCCCCCACCCAGCCCCCCCTCCCCCGCCCCCGCCCCCTCCCCACACCGCCAGCCCCCCCGCCCCCCGCCCCCCCCCCCCGCCCCCCCGCCCCCCTCCCCCACGCCCACCCCCTTTTGCTCACACCCAAGTCTTAAGTACCAGTTTCCAGGTTCTATCCCGTTTTATCCCAGAACTTAACATTGGAGTAACTGTATACTTGAGACTTTGATCACTGAGGATAATTATAATACCTATACTTGTTATTACCTCTACCCGCGTCTTTACCGATACGTCAGTTTAATATTCGTAAACCAGTCTGTTTACAGAAATCTAAAAAGGCATTACCATTGTTATTTATATGGCCTTTATCTATGGAATATTCATCTGGCAGAATTTCGAAAGATTCACTTTCAAGAGTCAAACATTACTTAATCTGGCTTATCAGATGTGCGGCTATTAAAGGCACCCGCCAATGAAATGTTACAACGAACATTTGTATCATTATCAGAATAGGTTAATCTATCAAAAACATTCTGTTCAATAGTATTAAATCTATTACTCAAACCATGATCTAGAACTTGCCATAGACGATCTAGAGCAATACGGACGACGTATGTGCCTTGACCTGTCTGGAATATCAGGTGACACAGGTAATCCTGCTGAAAATGTGGAGGAAAAACTTCTCAAATTGGCCAACAAGTCTCCGGACGCAAACATTCTTTCACCTGATGACATCGATCGTTGTCATAGTAAGGGTATGTTTAAAGCAGGATTCAACAGGAAAGTGATTGTCAAATTCACCAATTCAAAGGCGCGTCAACGGCACTTAACAGTAAAGAAATTACTCGGTCCCGGCATAAATGTGTCAGAAAACGTCACAAAACAACGCGAGTACATAGCTTTCGAGGCCAGACAGCTCACTCGAGGTCCTGACCGAAAGCTCTCCCAAACATGGATTGCCGGCGGAAATATCCACGGTAAGATGGTCGGTTCCGACAAAAAATGGAAAATTCGCGACATGGAAGATATCGAGCTCCTACGATCAGGCCAGCCTCCTAGTGATCACCGATAAAAAGTAGAAGTTTAACTCTGTGAATTTACTGTGTTGATCGTGTTCCATGCCATGTCATTGTCAGTCGGTGCTAGATCCCCTTAAATTCCCTATAGATATAAATTTGACTGAATTAGACTCGCACAACCATTCCTAAATACATGTGTTTGATTGTTATTCTTCTTAACTGAACGGATCTTTTATTGTCACTGCTTTAAATGTGAATGGTTATCATGAATACTACGTATCTAATTGACTCGTAGTAAATGCTAAAATACTTAAATACTTAAAACAATAATAAATCCCGTACGTAAACTAGCCAATTGTTTACAAAGTGCATTGTTGACAATTCGCCACGGCGACCTACTTAATACGTTACTACTCGTAGTAAAAATGACCTGTTTTCTCCCACGATCTATTCGATACAAACTGGTCAATCCAGTTTTGTTCATTCAATCACTCGCCGATTATAGTGACCAGTTCAGGTCATGTTTATTTACATGTATTTGTAGCATTAGTTCTTCTCGAAAGTTTTGCATTGGTGATACTATATTGTAATTGTGAGTCTGCCTAAGGTACTACACACACTTATTCTTCGTACTGCAATGGACTAGCAACATCCTCGAAATATGTGCCAGGCCATCCAGGAATTATGTTCAATCTGTATATATTTGTGAACTTTGTCTAATGTGGCAAAAAACACTGAATATATTGAATTGAGTCTGTGTTTCAATGATATTAATTTATATTATTGTGTCTGATTCAGGTACTATATATACTTATTTTTCGGCCTCACAGTTTGTACCAGACCATTAGGAAATTGTCTTCAATTTGTATATATGTTCCACTGTGCACGGCCTATTCAATACAAACCGGTCAAACCAGTTTCCTTTTCATCCAATCACTCGCCAATAATAGTGACTAAATCAGGTCATGTTTATTTACATGTGCGCACACCAAAATAAAGCTGCACGTATTAGGCCTCTGAATTGTAGCATTAGTTTTTCTTGAACGTTTTGTTTTGATGATTCAATATTGTAATTGTGAGTTTGACTAAAGTACTACACATACTTATGCAACATTCTCGAAATATGTGCCAGGCCATCCAGGAATTATGTTTAATCTGTACATTTCTGTGAACTTTGTCTAATGTGGCATAAAACACTGAATATATTGAATTGAGTCTGTGTTTCAATGATATTATTTCATATTATTGTGTCTGATTCAGGTACTATATATACTTATTTTTCGGCCTCACAGTTTGTGCCAGACCATTAGGAAATTGTCTTCAATTAGAATATATGTTCCTCTGTGCACGGCCTATTTAATATAAAACGGTCAAACCGGTTTCCTTCTCATCCAATCACTCGCCAATAATAATGTCTGAATCAGGTAATGTTTATTTACATGTGCGCACACCAAAATAAAGCCGCACGTATTAGGCCTATTGAATTGTAGCATTTAGTTTTCCTGAACATTTACATAGCCGATACTTAAGTATAGTAACAAATATGGCTCAATGTGCATGTAACTATTAATGATGACTATCCAAAAATAAACTAAATATTTAGTCCGTGCCTTGATGATACTATCTTAATTGTAAGTATGACTAAGTATTACACATACTTATTCTTCGTACTGCAATTGACTAGCACCAGGCCTCGAGATATGTGCCAGGCCATCCAGGAATTACGTTCAATCTGTATATATGTTCCATTGTTTTCCTTTGTCTAATGTGTTAGAATAAACTGAATATTAAGTCTGTGTTTCAATGATATTATCCTAAATAATTGTGTCTGATGCAGAAAGTATCATAATATACTGAAGGTATACTCACATCGTTATTGATCAACATACCTTCTTATCAAACAAATAGTTGTACTAACAGTTAAGGTTATTTATATGTACGTTGCCAAATGAGTACCATTATAATTCATAACTCATACAATCTATATATATGCATGCCCTGACTTATGTATTGGTGTTTGCTTACTGATATATTTTTGAGAATGTATAACTAAACATATACTCCACATAATTTCGTCCACATATATCAACACTTCTCAGCTCAAATTAATAGACCCTTTACGAATCCAGAGGAAATATTTTCTTTTTCATTTTTTCCCCTTCTTTAAGCACCTGTCCTATTTGTCCCTTTGTTATCATGCGCATATCATTTTTCCCGTCTGTGTCTTGGCAGCCCTGTGTTGTACTAGCAAGTCCTCGCCGTATGTCCGTAGCCTCTCTACGCTCAGTAGCCAGCGTTTTCACTAAACGCTTTATTTCTATAACATGACATTTTACAAACAAGGCCCATCTGGGTGTGGTGAGGGTCGCGGCTTTCAACATGTACACTTTTCAGGATGTAGGTTTGTGGTGATACTCATACTCGCGTTCTATTTATATTTCCACCAAGTGTCGGTTTATTGTCTTAAACGACAATTAAACCAAAACGAGTCTGTATACGTACAGATAATTTTCCCATTTACTAAGATACCAGCATCAGCCAATTATAGGCAAAATGTTACATTTACAAATCATATCTTATGTGTACTAACACTGGCCATCCTGACCTATTGGATATTACCCCTGCGAAACATGACCCTGGTCAACCATGGTCAACCATGGTCAAGCTCTGCCAACCATGGTTGAACCATGGTTGGCAAAGGTCAACCATGCTTTTGATAACATTGAAATGCTAAAAGACCATGGTCAACCATGGTTTAACGACATGACCATGGTCAAAGATTGTTGGACCTTGGATGACCATGGTCATTCAATGGTTGACCATGGTCAACCATGGTCATTCAGCATGTACCCCAGTGAAAAAGGCAGCAAAATTCGGTGAAATTTGAAAATATTGACAAATCTCAGTAAAAACACCAAATTTCAGTGAAATTTTGGTGAAACTTCAGTGAAATGCTACAATTAAATTTTAATGAAATTTTTACAGTAGTGAAATTTCACTAAAATTAATTGACTGAAATTTCAATGGCATCTCTCTCTCTCTGTCTCTCTCTCTCTCTCTCTCTACACACATTTATTCATTTAGACAGAAGACAGACAGATATATGCTCACATAGTACATCATATAACTCACCCTACTGAAAATGCAGCTGGGATCCCGGGGGAAATGATATATATAGATAATTAAAGCCTGGAAAAAAAAACTCAATTTTAAAGATTTTTCGAATGTATAATTGGCAAATTGTGTTGCTTTATATCAAAAATACACCACAGGACCGCTACCTTGATATGTGTAGCAAGTTTTATATGAAGATAAATTGATTGGTTTAGGAGTGTGATTGTGATAAAAGTGCAAATAAAATGCAAAGTGATTCTGACAAAAGTGCAAATAAAAAGCGCACCCTTTTGAATTTTGACAGGAGATTGCAACAACTACAGTTTTTCCTTGCACCATTTAATGATTAAAAGTAAGTGTTTTGTGACTATACTTACATTACTTATTGTATCAAAGCATCTTATACATGTAATAGTTGTATTTGAAAGAGGAAATTTCTAAATGTAGACAGTGGAAACAGTATTTTAAAACCAAACCTCTATTGTCATATGTTTTCGCGGATTTGACCTTGTTTTTTTGTTGTTGATAGAAAAATGGTGTTCAGCACTGCAGATATTATTTGATTTCAGTATCATATGCATCATTTCACCAAGTATGATCAGGTCTTCTAAGTGATGTAGACTGAATGTTATATATTTGTGAACTGTTCTTGAACTGTTGTATTCTTGGTGAAATTTCACTGAGATTTCATTGATATTACAATTGACCAATACTGCTGTAATTTCAACAAGATTTCACTGAAACTCACTTTTATTTTGCCCAATTCTTTCAGTGAAATTTCACTACAATTTCAGTAAAATTCCAGTGACATTTCACCGAGATTTCACTGTTATTTCACTGTTAATTTGCCCATTTATTTCAGTAAATTTCACTGTTATTTCACTGGGGCGTTCACTTAAAAAACGGAATTGACCACTAAAATTGCTTCTGTGCAAAAGTTACAACTGCAAGAAGTAGATGGTGCAATATGAGTGCTAGTTATCGTGTTGTATTAGATGTGTTGTATTAGATCAGAGAACCTTGTTTCTTTGCTTAGTTATTATACCCTGGTCGAACATGGTTTATAACCCTGGTCGACCATGGTTTATAAGCATGGTGACCTTTCTTAACCATGGTTTGACCTTGGTCGACCATGGTTTGACCTTGGTCGACCATGGTTTGACCTTGGTCGACCATGGTTTGACCTTGTTCGACCATGCTTTGATCTTGGTCGACCATGGTTTGACATTGGTTGACCATGGTTTGTCACCTTGGTCGACCATGGTTACATTAACACCATGGTTGACCATGGTAGTTCCATTTAACAAAAATGGCAAACCATGGTCAACCATGGTTAAACCAAGTCATACAGACCATGGTTAACAATGGTTGACCATGGTTAAAGCATGGTTGACCGAGGTCCATTTCGCAGGGGTACTGATGATAATAATATTATCAGGAGATGTACATCCTAATCCAGGCCCGAGTTCTTCTATAAATGTGTCCACGGCAAGCTATGAAAGCTCTTCTGTATCTTTAGATATCATCGGAAGTGGTCTTAGTATTTTACATATGAACATCCAGAGCCTTAAACCTAAAATTGACCTACTTCAGGCAGAAATGCAGCCATACGATATACTAGTATTCACCGAATCCTGGCTCTCACCTTTAATACCAAATGACGAAATAGCTATTCCCAAATTTCATAAGCCATACAGACTTGACAGAAAAGACAGAATTGGTGGTGGGGTTATAATATACTTACGTGATCATCTTCTTGGCTCCATACGTAATGATTTGCTATTACCTGGAATCGATGCACTATGGGTCGAACTGACAATATCGAACAAAAAACTCCTAATTGGGGGATTTTATCGGCCCCCTAAAAGTGGTAACCCTTACTGGGATCTTATTGAAGAGAGTATCGATAGAGCTTTTAATACCAATATAAAAGACATTGTCATCACCGGAGACTTTAATTGCAATGTCCTTAACACAAACGAAAACAGGATCAACAATATTATTAATACATATGGGTTTAACCAACGTATTACTGAACCTACTCATTTTACAGAATCGAATTCTTCGTTATTAGACCTATTTATTGTCAAAAACAATAATAATGTTATAACTAGTTTTGTTGGAGATCCATTTATTCCAAATTTCGTACGTTATCATTGCCCGACTGTGACAGTTCTGAATCTGACAAAGCCAAAGTCACATAGCTTTAAACGTAAAGTTTGGAAATATGACCAAGGTGACTATAACGCATTTCGGAATATCTTACGAAATACTGATTGGAACGTTCTATTTAATTCCGAAAACTAAGATGACATTGCATTGTCTCTTAGTAATGTCACCGTGTGGTTGTTGTGTGCTCTAAGGTGACTACAACAACCTGGTTCGTTATAATATTGGACCTCTTGGAAGTAAAGGATACTCTGTAATATAATAAATATATATAATATTTATTCCACACATATCATACATGACCTTTCAATACTATTGTATAACGGCAAGTGCCCAGGATGTCAAATCCTGAAGCTAAAGATGTTACAAAACATATATTAACATTTCATTTACACAATATGGCATATATGTAAAGTAAGACATTGTCAATACACGCCTATCTTGCAGTTCATAACCTTACCTCTAAAAATCATAACACACCAATTAATCTAATGCATTACAGTTAGCAATTTATGTATTCACTTAATATGAAACATTACCAAACCATACAGAAGATAATTAGCATATAGTTACCTGTAATATAATAAATATATATAATATTTATTCCACACATATCATACATGACCTTTCAATACTATTGTATAACGGCAAGTGCAATCGTGCGCATACGTGCGGTGTTCAAGTCACCTGACCGTGCTAAACAAGACATGCATATGTGTTAGTATAAGGCAGCTAATTTAAAGGGATATTGTCATGTTGTTCAAGTAAACGTTAATGTTACAATGGCTTGTAATAAACAACAACAACTTGTATAAACATTTATTGCAACCTGGTCATACAGGTAGCTACATTAAAGGGATGCTAGGCAGGTACACGTTAAAGGCGCACTTGCTTGTGGTGTGGTAATAAATATAAAACAATTACAATTTGCATATATATTTATTCAGACCTATGACAGTAACATCATTTTAGAAGCAGCGAACAGTACTATACCTAGCAAGATCGTCACTATCCGTCCTTGTGAAATCCCCTGGCTATATAGCAGCGTACGCAAACTTATAAGACAAAGAAAGCGTCTTCACAAACGTGCAAAAAAGTCAAACTCTGATTCCCACTGGAGCGATTTCAAAAAAAAGAGAAACGAAGTAACCAAAGCCATTCGAAAATCTAAAGCCGATTATTACAACGCATTAACCGATAAACTTAACAGTTCGCAAACAAACAGCAAAAAATGGTTTAAACTAGCTAAACAAATAATATACAATAATCAGACCACACATAAAATTCCTACGCTATTCCACAATAATATCGAAGCTACCGACGATTGTGAAAAAGCAGACCTATTAAACAACTTTTTTCTGTAGCCAATCCTCTGTTGACGACAATGATACACAATTACCACCAATTACAAACCCAGTTCAAAACTATTTATTTGAAATAACGATTACACCCCAGGACGTTTTGGACATTCTCAGAAAACTAGACGTGTCAAAAGCTTCTGGGCCTGATTTAATCAGCCCCAGACTACTCAAAGAAGGCTCTATCGAACTCTCAATCCCGCTCTCGAAGTATTTTAATATGTCATTGCAGAACTCTTACTACCCATCCATGGAAACATGCAAATGTAACACCTATATTTAAAAAAGCCGACCCCTCTAACCCAAGTAACTATCGACATATTTCACTATTAAGCTGTATAAGTAAAACTATGGGTAGATGTGTGTTCAAGTATTTATTTAACATTTTATCCAGACACGGCATACTAACCTCTGCCCAATCAGGATTTATCCCAGGTGATTCTACTATAACCAACGTACATATCTCTACAACGCAATCTGTAAAGCTCTAGACGAAGGAAAAGAAATCCGAGAAGTATTTTGCGACATATCCAGAGTCTTCGATCGGGTTTGGCATGAAGGCCTACTATTCAAACTTAAAGCAATCGGCGTAACTGGAAAATTTCTTGATTGGTTCTCTTCATACTTATCTAACAGACAGCAACGCATCGTTCTTAACAATGCAACATCAAATTGGAAGAAAACCACAGCCGGTGTTCCGCAAGGGTCTATTTTAGGTCAGATACTCTTCTTGATTTACATCAACGATATTCTTACTGAAATCGACTCTAACATAAGGCTTTTTGCTGATGACACCAGTTTACACTTGATTGTTGATAACCCTACTGTAGCAGCGAACACCTTAAACGATGACCTAGATAAAATCAATTCCTGGTCCAAGCAATGGTTGGTGGATTTTAACCCTTCCAAAACAAAATCTCTTACAATTTCTAGGAAAATATTACGTCCAGCACATCCTACTCTACTCATGAACAATGTTAATATACAGGATGTCAAACAACATAAACACTTAGGCGTAACAATATCCAACGACGGCAAATGGCAAGATCATATTGCATCTATCACTAACCGAACGTGGCAACGTATTGGTATTCTTCGAAGCCTGAAATTCATTCTTAATCGCAAAACATTAGAACACATATACATTTCCTTCATAAGACCGTTATTAGAATATGGTGATGTTGTCTGGTGCAATTGCACTCAAGAACAACGTAATTCCATTGAAGCCATTCAAATCGAAGCAGCACGAATCGTTACTGGCGCGACAAAACTGTGTAGTATAGCTAAATTGTATGACGAAACAAAATGGGAAACTCTTGATACTCGATGCAAAAAACACAAACTTATTCTATTTTACAAAATGAAAAATAATCTTACCCCAAACTTCCTGTCAGAACTTGTTCCCCTCGACGTCCATGATCGTTCAACTTATAATTTAAGAAATAGTCAGAATAAGCAAATCATGCACGCACGAACGAGTCTCTATAGAGACTCATTCTTACCTTCTGTTATCCGTGACTGGAATGAATTGCCCCAAAGTGTAAGAGACTGTGAAACACTAATCAGCTTTAAAACCTGTCTTAAGGTCAGAGACAAACCACCTTCTTATTTTCTCACTGGAGACAGAAAAGCTCAAATCCTACATACACGACTTAGATTAGAATGCAGCGCGCTTAATGAACATCTTTTTAAGAAATCAATAATAGACAGTCCTTTATGTACATGTGGCACGCCAGAAACAACAAATCATTTCCTACTAGTATGTCCAAACTTCGCGAAACAAAGACGAACGCACCTATCAAACTTACCATGTCCACGGTCTCAGCACAATCTCCTTTTTGGTTCTTTAGAACTTTCTTATCAATTAAACGCCGATTTATTTAAGAGTGTACAGAACTATATAATTTCCACCCGCAGATTTGCATTCTAATTGTAAAATAAGAGGCCAGTCAGTGCAGCGGGGGCTGTTAGGGTACACCGGTGTTGATTGTGTGAGTTTTTCTTGTTCTCTTTTTCTTACCATTTATTTTCTCCTCGTTTTCCTCGTAACAACTTTCTTAAAATAGCAGAATATGTAGCTCCTTAACGTTCTCATTTTTGTGCTCAACTATACGTACTCAGCTACCATTCTGATTCCTTATCCTTGATTATTTATTCTGCTTTATTTTCTTACTTTTCATGATTAAAATATTTATGTTACTTAGCCATATCAAAATGTGACTTCTCTGAAAGGAGATGAATTTATATAAGCTTTGATAAGCTTGTTTTCAGATCCTTACTATTATAATGTGTATATAATATATGTGAACATTATGAAATAAATATTGTTTAAACCAAATGTTACAACGAACATTTATGCGCATTGTTTATTCTGGAAAGTAAGTAACGAACAACTTGTCAGTATAGTGTCGATATATGCCATAATGTGACTGTTTATTCACGAGAGTGTGAATGTATTTCATGGTCAAATAATAGTCATGAATATTGCATAAAACATTGTAATATGATGTAACATACTATTTTCCGGTAATTACATAATGAAAATGAAATGGAATAAAGCACTATAAAAACGATGTACTAAATATTATTAGGCAATATTACGTAATCTAAGTTGTTACACGATTTGTCGTTAATTGGAAATAACTGTTTTGCTGTTAAAAACATAAATCGTGTTTATATAATCGTATTGGTACATGTAATATTAATTAGCTATGGCGATTTTCGCCAATCTCATCAGACAATTTGACTGATGAAATCGCCATATGGAAAGGAAAGAGCCACTGACCTTGGCATATATCGAAAGAACTAAGCGTATTGTATTCAAATGTTTTAGAGAAATGCACATTATACCTTAACGTGTCTAAAAAAGGAACGAACATGAACCCACGATTCATTCCTGACATAAATGTACACGCTAACAAAACTAATTCACATATATTGAAATCACTAAACAAAACTAATTCGTATACGTTGAATATATCTCACTAATTGTAAAGTTCAAATTCAGAATGTCTCTTTCACTAGAGTTGTTTGTCTTTGTAGTTTTAAACAAAACTGACCTAGCATGAACCCATCGTAAGGCCACTTAATTCACGTGTGTAAATACAACCCCATGCACATGAACCTATAGTGGGGTCAATACGTGATAAAGACTCGAGTTTGAATGTAACCGGCATCTGTAAGTTGTAATTGACAATTACTTTTCATAGTTCTGTATTGTCTGTAATGTTGATCCCATACGTAATAAAGGCCGTGAACCCACTGACCTCTATTATTGACGTATGTATCTCGTGAACGCATTTGAACGCCATCGTCCCAAGTGTCGAATGATTCCGTCGGACACGTTGTTCTCCATGAGATGTGTTGCTCGGCCTATTCTGAAACTGTGCGATTTCAATTCTGTTGTACTAAGACCTATATATGCTAGCGATGCGTTCAGTATATTTACGAACTTTGATCTGGCTATTGGGGTAATTGAAGCGATTGAAAATAACGGTCCGTCAGAGATCCCACGTTGTTGCAGGTAAGTCTCCAGACTCTTTACCGGACAGTGTGCGCCGTTTTCCGATTTAATTTCAATTGTGTGTGTTTTTCCGTTGGAATACTTAAATTTCTTGAATGTAACATAAATGGTACCGTTTACTATTGTTAACTGATTCCTATGAATACTATTGGGTTCTGTTATGTCGCAGCGATATGTTATCTCGCCCACGCGAAGAAGTGCGTAAAAAGCTAGCATAAACATAGCCGCGTACATTGATTGCGTGTTCATTCCCACGGCGACATATGGGATAGAAACCACTAACTGATGTAGAATGGGCAATGTTATTGGTAACCTGATATCACTGGAAGGATGCAGCCTGCGGTATGAATTCATCAATGTTTTTATTATAAATGTATCAGTTGGGTCTTGACATCCTTTGATTTTATGAGCATATGATATTGCTGAAACATAACAGGACACGGTACTCGCGGCCAAACGCTTTTGTTTCAAGGACGCGATGAACAAAACCACGGTTTGCCAAGACAGTGGTATTGAATATTCCATCTTAAAAGTCGTACAGAAAAGTCTTAATTGAGTCCACGCTCTTTGGTAGGCAGATACCGATCTTGGAGCTAACGAATTGTTGAATAGGTCTGCTATTTCATGTCGCAGAATGGATATGTCGGCAGGCTTGGTATCTGTGTCATTTCTGAGTCTGCCCAATGCGCCTCGGCCTTGAACCTCCTGATCTCCTGTCGAGATAAATAGTCAGATAATCGATTGGATGACCCTGGCAAATGACGTGCTGTGAAGTAGGTATTATATTTCATGATAAGGCCGACAAATTGTCTCAGTAGGTGCATAATTTGTTTATCCTTGCTTGTATATTTGTTTAGAATAAATAACAGAGCCTCGTTATCTGTAAAGATACATACCGATTTATTGCTCATAGATTTACCCCATATTTGAACCGTCAGAAAAATTGGGTAAAATTCCTGCAATGTAATATTTGCGTTAGTCCATTGTTCATTCCAGACGCCGGCAAACCAGTGCGAGCCAAAAATAGCTCCATAGCCGACCTTTCCACTGGCGTCTGTAAACAAGTTCAAGTCGGGCGAAGACAGCATGTCTGACAGGAACATCGATTTTCCATTGTACGATGCTAAAAATTGTTTCCAAATCAAAAGGTCTTGCTTGATACTGGTCGTTAGACGGACGCGATAATATGGCTTTTTGACGTTAATCGTGAGATTTATTAATGACCGCAGAAATGTCCTTCCTGGCAGTATTATTTTAGCGCAAAAATTTAATGTTCCAATTATTGATTGCAGATCCCGAAGTGTGATTTTATCTGTCGACAGATGCCGATCAATTAAGCGTTCGCCGCGAACTAATTTTTCCCGAGGGAGCCTTACTTCCATTAGCACCGAATCCAGTTCGTAACCCACGAAAGTTATGACGTTACGTGATACAACAGTCTTTTCCTCTGCCATTTGCAGCCCAATATCGGCGCAAAATTCTAGAAATGTATTCAGGTAAATCTGCCCCGTTGACCGTGTCTCTGAAATTAATAAGAAGTCATCCAAAATTTGAATAACTTCCGGAATATTTAACTTCTCTTTTGCGACCCATTTGAGAGCACGGCTAAACGCTTCAAATATCTGGCAAGATGACGCGCACCCCATTTGCATACAGCGGTCGTAATAAAATTGATTTCTCCATTGAAAAACAAATAGATTGTATTGTTCTGGCTTGACCGTAATAACACGGAATGCTGATTTGATGTCACATTTAGACATGAAACATCCATTACCTATTCGCTTAATTGCCTCGATAGCATCGTAAATGCCTGCGTAGTGTATAACTTTGAGTTCTTGGTCAATGTCGTCGTTTATTGAATTACCGTGTGGATAACTTAAATGATGTATTAGCCTGTATTTTCCAGGGTTGTTTCGCTTTTCGACTAAACTGAAAATCCGGAAAGGGCGGATTTATGAATGGGCATACGATCTTACCGCTTTTTATTTCATGATCGATGTGTTTGTCAATAATTTCGGGGTTCTGATACGCCGATTTTAAATTTGTGTGGGTACATGATGAGGGGTTCCCGTTAAAGCCCATGTCAAAACCATTTTTAAAACCGTTTAATAGAAACTGATTATGTTGGTATCCTTGCAGCCAGAATTCTTGACGGTCGACTTTAATTTGACTTTGGAGGTTCATTGCGAGCTGGGATTGGGCTTGGCCCGGGGTACGGGCTTCTTTTCGCGGGACGTGCGGCTGTTTTGTTTCCGTTGAACAGGTCGTTTCTATACTGCGCTGAGCGTTGTAGGTTTTGAAAACGACTTTTGATATGAAAAGAATTATTCATGGGACGGTTGCAGTTAACCACTGGATGCTGACCTTCACAGTTAAAACATGCATGTTGAAAGGAACATAGGTTCCCTTTGTTGCACCCCATGCCTCTGTGATAGGGAAAGCAGACGCCAGCTGGCATTTTTTGAAGCTTATTTTGTGAACTTTGGGTTGATCTGGAATATGATAAAGCGGCATGTGTTTCATGCAGGGTCGCTATGATATACAGCTCTAGGTCAGTGCTTCCCCACGCTGCTAAATCTAATGCGACTTGCTGCCGAAATGATTCGTCGTAAAAACACCAATCCTTGTTTTTTGCGGCCAATTCGTTTACTGTTTTCTTTGTTGACATTATCGGCGTCGGGCTGTCCTTGCTGTTCTTTTTCTTTGGGGCCATTCTCTGAAATAGTGAATACAGCGAGGGACACCATGTTAATGAAATACCGCTCTATAATAAGGCACTTACGCCTCTATATATGAGAGGGCACTAAAATATCGCTCTATAATAAGGCACTTAACGCCTCGAATGTATGAGAGGGCACTAAAATACCGCTCTATCATAAGGCACTTACCGCCTCGAATGTATGAGAGGGCACTAAAATACCGCTCTATAATCGGGCACTTAACGCCTCGAATGTATGAGAGGGGACTAAAATACCGCTCTATAATAAGGCACTTAACGCCTCTATGTATGAGAGGGCACTAAAATACCGCTCTATAATCGGGCACTTAACGCCTCGAATGTATGAGAGGGCACTAAAATACCGCTCTATCATAAGGCACTTAACGCCTCGAATGTATGAGAGGGCACTAAAATGCCGCTCTATAATAAGGCACTTCACGCCCTGATGTATGAGAGAGCACTAAAATCTTGCTCTATAATCGGGCACTTAACGCCTCGATGTATGAGAGGGCACTACAATACCGCTCTATAATAAGGCACTTCACGCCTCTATGTATGAGAGGGCACTAAAATACCGCTCTATAATCGGACACTTAACGCCTCGATGTATGAGAGGGCACTAAAAACATCGCTCTATAATAAGGCACTTAACGCCTCTATGTATGCTATTGCACTAAAATACCGCTCTATAATAAGGCACGTAACGCCTCTATGTATGCGAGAGGCACTAAAACGAGACCGTAGTAAGGCACTTGACGCCTCTATGTATGAGAGGGCACTAAACGCCGCTCTATGATAAGGCACTCGACGCCTCTGTGTATGAGAGGGAACTAGACAATGCTCTGTAAAAAGCAATTGACGTAATAAGGCACTTGACGCCTCTATGTATGAGAGGGAACTAAACAATGCTCTGTAATAATAAGGCACTAGTTGCCACTATATATGAGAGGAAACTAGAAGCTGCTCTGTAGTAATGCGCATGGCGCCTCTCTGTATGATATGGTCTTAACGGTTACGTGTGTGCAAGGAAACACTAGATAACGCTCTTTTCCAATGCGCATGAGTGGGAGTGTACATGATATTTGATAATTATAAAGTGGGGAGCTTAAACAGTATTTAATAACGTTTCGTTTCTTCGAGAGAACTACAGTGAAAGTCTTCTGTATTTTCTAATGAACGTTATATTATTGACAGTATATGCTATGCAGTATGCTGGTACATTTCTGAAGGGCCCCTCTGAGACTCTTATAAAGATAGTATTGCCCTTTATTGGTAAGGTACGTGTACCCCCATCAGAAATAAACTTGTCCCTGCAACACTTTCCTTCTGTGGGAAAGGGGAATTTGTTGTTATGAGACCAAAAGCTAGCGTAATTGTAGGCAAGTTCCCGTCTCAAGATGTCGTTTACGATTCGGGCCTTGTGATTGTACATTTTCCAGTTTCTGTGTCCCTCGAATCTTGGCAATAGCTGAAAAAACTACGATTGACCCTACACCAATATATATGATGAAGCAATGACACAAAGCTCACTAATCCAGCCGCGATTTGTTCTGGCGATGTGTCAAATCGTGATGGTCTTACGTCGTTGTCACCGAGCATAAGAACTACAGAATCGGGCCTACACTGTCGCACTTTGCCGATAATTCGCCTAACTGAGGACAAAGTCATGCCACCTTTCGCACAAAAGCTTACATTCCAGGATTGTTCTAATTTGAAATCCTGTCTCAACCGGGTATCTATGCCATTCTTCATGTAAACTTCAAGACGCCTGGGGATTGAATGTCCCAATATCATGGCGTTCAAGGGCATTTTTACAATATGATAATATATTTGTATGTGTATAGTAATATAGTGTGCACTTGCCTGATAATGACTATTCCGCAATCCTAGAATATCCTTTTATAATTTTTTTTAGAATGTGCCACTCCACACTAGCGGTTGTAAAAACCCAGAGCCTGAGTAAAACTGTTACAAATAACGTTTGATGGTGCGCGCACAGCAGTGATGGGGGCCGCTCCGCTGCTGTCGTGAGCCAATGGTTTTCGTATTGGTATAAACACTGAAGCGCGTGATTGGTTATCAACTGAGGGGCTGGTCGTACGTACGGATAATAAACGGTTTGCATAAATCTCCAATATCTTCGCAATTAGATCGTTTGTATCATTATCAGAATCGGTTAATTAGTATTAAATCTATTACTCCCCTCGGGCATAACATAAGAAAGACCAACAAACAAATCATTTGTTAACAAAAATAATTGACCATCTAGTCTCAGCCACAAAATATCATCTTCACTTTGAAAAAATAACGACTTTTCGTTTACAAAAGCATTTCGAACATATGTAATTATACCACCTGAATCACGTTTACATTTATTTGACTTTAATCTGTGTAACGCAAAACATTCAAAGTTATTAACATTAAACTCCTGTAAATTATTTGACCATGTCTCAGTAAACATAACAACAAATTTAAATAATTTCTGAACATTAAATCGGCTGCTCTGATTGCATTCGACATAACACTTGTCCATGTTTTATTTTATTATAGACGGAACATCTGCAATAAATGTGTCAAATGTTGATGTTGTTTTTATATATATTATTTCCTACTAATTTTATGAAGTTTATATCTTTAAGCGGACTTCGGTTTATGTTATGTGTTTCATCAGCACATTTCATGTTTTAATATAAAAGGAGAGTAACTCTAAACAGCCTTTGAATTTTTGTTTTCTTTCTAAAAATGGTTGTAATGTGTTTGATAAATCTGAATTAAAACATTGCAAAGTATTACGTTTAACCGAAATAATTTGATATTTTGAAAAATTGTTTGCCAGGTTTACACGTGGAAAGCGTTTATCAAAAAAAGTGTTTCGATTGTAAAGTATGTATTTCTCAGCTAATTTACTTATTATAAACTGCGTATTTTATTCTTACTTAGTGGGGAAAAGAAGAATCCAGTTCTGTTAATATATGAATGACATGTATTGTCAAAATTATTCATGGAAATGCTGGAAACTGGAGCCCGATTAGGATTTTTAATAATTCGTTTATTGTAATCTAAATCAAACCAGTCCAGAAGATTCCTTAAAGGGGTTGATGCATTATTTTCAAACACAGTTTATTTTAAAGGGCTCTGAAAAACTTGGAAAAAGCTGAAAGAAGTATCAAAATGCCATGAAAAATAAAGGAGATATGACTCATTGAATATTTGCAAAGAAAACAAATGGAGGCGGCCATCTTTGAACGATGACGTCATCGCGCCGTTTTATCATATATGGCATATTGACAAAATGTCTTTTAAAGCAAAGAAAATCACTGTAAATGAAAATAATACTAAAATGTATACATTTTACATCTGTATATTTAATTTTTATCAATTTGCAGTGGTTTTCTTTGCTTTAAAATACATTTTGTCAATATGCCATATATGGTAAAACGGCGCGATGACGTCATCGTTCAAAGATGGCCGCCTCCATTTATGTTCTTTCCAAATTTTCAATAGGTCATATCTCCTTTATTTTTCATAGCATTTTGATAATTCTTTCAGCTTTTTTCAAGTTTTTCAGAGCCCTTTAAAATAAACTGCGTTTGAAAATAGTGCATCAACCCCTTTAAATTAATATTTATTAGTCCATAAAATAGTTTTTAATTACTTATTACAGTGAAGAAGAAAAACAAATTTGGGGACTTGAACTCGCATTTTCTGCATAGAATTCGGGAGCTCTAACCATTAGGCCACGGCCGCAAACGGGTGACGTCATAATTAAATAGAATATATTGTAATGTAGTTGCCTGATTCTATGACTCCTGATACTCACACAAGACCTGAACAGTAGCGTCAATAGTGCTTTTTGAACTCCAAAGTCAATTGAAATGGTCCTATCTAGTCGTATTTATCGATTATTGGTCACTGGCGAGTATTGCTTGATTTATACTCACCGATTGCGGAAATTAACGAAAAGTTCCGATCGTACATAGTCGGCCAATTCCGCCATTCTTCGTTGATAGCGAGATGCTGCGAATGGCAGCGAACAAGGGACATCGCCAAGGATGCCCGAAGACAAATTACCAAAGTAGCTACTGGTTTCCCGTTACGTCTGCTTGACTCCTGTATAATAGGCCGAAATCGGAAACCAAAGGGATATTTTTTTCAAAGTCGTAGTATGTGGAGAAAATTTGATACTTGGAGAACAGTTGATACCGTTATGGGGATAAATCGCCTATTATCATCGACGCAAATTAATATCGCCGAAATTTTCTAGTACCGAAGTTAATGATGAGCGAAAATTATTATCTACGTCGCTCGAAGATGTTAAAAAAAACGTCCATTCATTTCAATCGTTATATGGGTAAGCTAACAAATGCCGAAAAATTAAAACACACACACACGCATGCACACGCACACACGCACACACATACACACACACAGGCGTTATTTCGTTTTAGAATACATCCACCATATCAATGGCATTACCACAAAAATTACCAAAATACGTCTACAAAGTCATTCTGAAGATACCAAACAAACTTGAAAACATTGCGTAGGAAGAGTCATTTACTTCACAGAATAATGTACAGTGCGATTTAGTGCATTTCATCGGTTAACTTTTGAATTTTTCTATGCACTTTATTGTGTTTGGGTATAAAAAGTCATAATTTCATATATTGTTCTATGTCACACTGCTGGAATATATAAATAAGAACAAGCAAATAATCATTCTTTCCTTCGGGGTAAATGTACACCCCACTAAGGCCTTATTCCACCACATCAACGTGTAACGTATGGACATGGGGATGTCGAACTTTAAATAATAATAAAAAACTAGAACGAATTCGACGGCGCGGCCGTCGTCTTCACACAGGTCACTTCCCCACTACCTCCACCCTAACCACCCCCTCCCCACCCCCACACACACAGCCCCTCCACCCACCACCCACCCCCTCCGACCCCAACCCCAGGGAAGACGTCCGAGTTTTAAATAATAAATCATCTGGCATGCTGTGTATCTCTTTATTAGATGACTATTATACCAATTAATGTGCAAAAGTAAGAACAATGACACCGTAATTGCATTATTAGTGTATGTTATGCCCCTTCCTCCAGGCCCAACTATAACATAGGAGGAAACAAATGTATACAGTGTAATACCATCATCATGTTTCATTTGAGACATAATTATAAAAAATAAAAAAATCCAAATCCAAATACCCCCCCCCCCCCCACCCCACCCCTCAAACACACACACAACCCCCCACCCTGGGCCTCCGGAAAGACGGTCCGAGTTCGATATAATACAAATAATAAAATCATTTAATATGTTGCTTATCTTTTATAATCAAGAATATGGAAAATGACAGTGTAATTTTTAGTGTATTTGACCTTTTGACCCCACTGAGGGACCCTGGGTGCAGAGCCATCATCATAATGTTTCATTTGAGACATAATTTAAAAAAAAAAGAATACCCCAAATCCCGCCCGCCCCGCCTACCCTGGGCCCCAGGGCAGACGTTCGAGTTTGCAAAATAAAACAATCGTTTGATATGTTGTTTATCTTTTATAGACGATTACATATACCAAGTTATGTGCAAAAATATGAAAAAATGACAGTGTAATTGAATTTTTAGTTTATTTCACCTTTTGACCCCCACTGAGGGCCTATGGGCTCAAAGCCAAAAATAATAGTGCTTTTGCATGCCGTCATCATATGCTTATGTCATACCCTAAGTTTGGTTGAATTCCGTTCAGCGGTTTAGGAGGAGATGCGGTAACGGACAGACGGACGGACGGACAGACGGACAAACGGAGGCGATTTTAATATACCCTGTTTTTTCTCTCAAAAAGGCAGGTATAATTAAATTGTAACACTCACTAGACTGGTACTGTTGTGAAGCAGATTTAGTTTTTCTCCAAATTTGAGAGAGGGATATCAATAGCAAATGTTTTAATTTTTACTGAAGAAAAAACACTAGTGTTAAGTTTAATTGCTGTTTATAAATAACTTGAAAATTTGAAAATGATAGATAGATAATTTTATTGGCTTAAACTATTACAGTTTTTCATCATTACAAATATATGACAATTATAATATACACACACGTGACAGATTTATAACAAAATAATTATTACTTTTTTCTTAGTTTCATACATATTTAAACAAAAAAATACACATATTATGGAATGTCAATGATAAACGAGAATGTTCTGAAATAAGATATTTTAGTCTGTTACATTGGATGTGGAAAGCCTTAATACAAGCGCATCGGAAATAAATTTACTTAAACTGAGAATAATATTTTTGTTTAATGACTGCAACAATTCCACAAATTTAAACATGCTTGGTCTAGTTGTGTAATATTTAGGAATGTATTTGTTTCTAATGATAGAGTAAGTAGTATAGATACAAATACAATGGTACTCGTCTTCAATATCGTTAGTGTTACAAATTTCGCACACTCTTTCGTTTCTCTCTGTTCTCCCCTGTTTCTATTCTTAAACAATGAGCGGATAATCTTATTTTTGTTATATCACTTCTTAAATGTTTGGAGCATAATGTTTCTAGATATGTTTCAAAATCAAAATTTTCTTTCACCACCTTATATAGCGTTAAAACTCTACTGCCTTCTATATCAGATCTCCATTGTTGCATGACGTTATATATTAATCTTTGTTTAAATATTAAAGGAAGTAGTTTAGAACTAACACTCATGGGATTATCCCAGACATTATTAAAACCATTAATGAAAATAATAGACACTCCTTCATAACCTACCTGTATCCACTGATAATACCACAAGCGTATTGTTTTGGCGAAAAACCACACGTTAGGCCATATATGATGTGACGCGCAATGTTGGTGAACTGGTTAAAAAACCCATATCCGTTGATTATCAGATGATTTTACGAGTTATACCCACATCATAACTGCATAAAACTATATTATATTCTTATACAGTTCTTGAAATATATAATGTATTGATGCCATTTATTAAAACATCAAATAATAATCAAATTATGGTTTTTCATTAAATCTGATGAACACGTCTTAAATGACGTGGCAGATGTAACATTTAAAGGAATATTAGCAAAAAAATAATAATTTCCGTGGTCGTCATTTAACGTAATAACGACGTTTGCCGCCACGAAAATATCACTTAAATCCGGACCATATTTTGTTACGCATAAATATGAGGCTGCAAACAAATCTGGCAAAATGTAAGCGCGAAGATTTTCGACAGAATTGAATTTTAAGCGAAGATGCCTAAGTAGAATATTAATTTCAACGTTGGAGATTTATTGCATACTTATTATTTCATATACCACTAAAATGCACGAAAACACTGCTATCAGATACAGTATTATTATCAATTTCAGTGTCCAACTTACGTAATGCGATTCAAATTGTGAAGTCTGAATGTCACACTTCAGAAAATATAGCATTTCAGCGACTACACGTTTAACGCACGAAGTAGTTATTAGCAAAAACGCAAAAGTGTTGATTCTACACAAAAAAATGCACATACATTTATATTTTCATTAATGCGCAGATATTGCATTTTAACTGTTCTATATGTACGGTGTCCTGTTAGGGCCATGTTACCATCGCATCTTACCATCGAGCATCGACCTAGCTCGATGCTCGATGGTAAGATTCGATGGTAACATGACCCTAACAGGACACCGTACCTTTTTAACGTAATGGGCGCCTGAGGTTTGAAATGAATAGTGTGTCCTCTTTAACAATCTTTTACCCATGCAAATAATTATACTACAGTCTTAACTAGTATAAACGTGATACTTGCAATAAGATAACTTTTGTTATTTGACAGTTAACTGTTTTTAACTTATTTAAATGAAATCGCCACGCTGTGAATTATGTATATTTTGCCTCGTTGAGACGTGAGGGCTTTCATTTTACCAGATTGTTAATATTGGTAAAAGCTCGGACAAGTTCGAAAACCAGCCAGATCGGACCAGTAACAACGGAGTTATGGCCCTTTATTTAATTAAAAATGCTATATTTTGCCTCGTTAAGACGATACGGCCTTCATGTTTCGTACGATCTTTACCAAACTTTAACAGATTGTTAATATCAATGAAAGCTCGGACAAGTTCGAAAATCAGCTATATCGGACTAGGAACACTACAGGTATATGCCCTTGAATTATTGAAAAATGTCATTTTCAACCTTGTGAACACTCTAGCGCCTTCATTGTGAAATCTCGGACGTGTTTGTAAACCAGCCAGATCGAACTGGTTACACCGGAATTATGGCCCTTTATCTAATATTGAAATAATTTTTTCATAAGGAACCTTGGTTTGTGGGTTCAATTTTTTTTTTAAAAAAACACATTTTTTTTTCAATTTTTTTAATGTATCCTTTATTCATTTTTTTCATTTGTTTCCCTCATAAGAAACCTTGGTTCTCTTTTTAGCTCACCTGAGCAAGAAGTGCTCAAGGGTGAGCTATTGTGATCGCCCTTCGTCCATCCGTCCGTGCGTGCGTGCGTCCGTGAGTGTCTACAATTGCTTCGAACGACATCTCCTCTGAAACCTCTTGGTCAATTTTGACGAAACTTCACAGGAATGATCCTTGGGTGGTATTCTCTGAAGATTGTTCAAATTATGGAAATCCATGCAGAACTATGGTTGCCATGGCAACCGAAAGAAAACAAGCTGGACAACTTTAAAAATCTTCTTCTCTAAAACTACTGGCTCGATTTCAGAATAATTTCACAGAAATGATGTTTGGGTAACCCTCTACCGAGATTGTTCAAGCCGGGTTGATTCTTCAAAAAACATTGCCGCCTGAGGGCGGGGCTTAGTTTTGCCATATTTATATATGGAAAACTTAAGAAATCTTCTCTTTTGAAACCGCTTGATGGATACAGGGAGTAAAGTGTATAGTTACTTCCTGATGGATTTCAAAATAATTTCATAGAAATAATGTTTGGGTGACCCTCTACAGAGGTTGTTCAAGCCGGGTTGTCAAAAATATCGGGGTAGTTTCACTATATAACAGAATTTTTTTAAAAATCTTCCTGTCTGAAACCACTTGTCCCATTACAAAATAATTTCACAGAAATGATGTTTGGGTTGGCCTCTTCCAAGATTGTTCAAGCCAGGTTGATTCATAAAAAAACTGTTATTTAGAACATATGCATTTAAAAATAATCTACAAGTTCACGCGGTTAGCTTTAAATTACATTTTGAATTAGGTCCCACTAGTTTCCAATTTTAAACCTATATGTTTCTATTGCCGTGGAGTTTTACCTTAAATCAAATAATGTCACTAAATGCATATCGTAATTGTTGAAAATTGTGTTTGAAATTTAAATATGATCGTATGTTTCATTTTAAGTCAAAAATATAAATGTTGAATTAAAAGTTCGAATTTTATCGAAATTTTAAGAAATTGACAAATTATAGGACAGTTTGCTAGTATGTTACCGATGATTTTATAAATTTACCAAAAATAGCATTTTATTCATATTTTGTGAGACAAAAAAATAGTAGTTATTGTTGCTGTATTATCACATACCATATGAAGATATGTTTTGGTCAAATTATATATTTTTTCATCATTATTTGCAAATGTGTGTGTGTTTTGCCCCTAAATCTTAAGTTTTTTTTTTTTTTCATTTCCTTTCTTATAAGAAAGTAACGAAACTTATTTTTTATAGAGGAGGACATCATAAAAATGCCTGCAGTTGATGTTTCGAACTAGAAATGTTAATAGATTTAATAATTTTCAAGGTTAATTTTCGCTGAAATCGTGAAAACCGACAAATAGTCAGTGGTCCAAACCACGAAAAGACGCTTATTTTTGAGTCTGATGACAAATTTTAGTAAATTTTTTGACTAATAGATTGTGTTTGTATAATGTGTATACATTATGGGTGCATTTGCATATTAAGGTCAAAAATGAGTGGGAAAATCGCTATGTAATCAAATTATCGTCATTTATGTAACAAATTACACATTTAATTTCTTTCATTTTGATATATTTTACTTTTGATAGCATTTATACAGTTGTGCAAATGCAATGGCAAATACGAGATTAAGAAATAGTTTAATATTTGGACAGGATTCGGCTTTTTTTAATATTTAGGTTTTGTGAATACTATGCACTTATATGGACTAGTTAGGAAGAGTTAAACATGTATATTTTGCATGCAACCTGCATGTATATACGCCATAGTGTTCAACTGGTATATACGGAATCCATTTCTAACTTCACCTTACTTACAAGTTATATAAAAATATCCAAGATGGCCACCAAGATGGCTACTGTGACACTAAAATGACAATATCTCGGCTTCTGCATTAGCTAGGACAATCATTTTGGTGTCTATGCATAGGTTTTTGGGGTCAAGGAATCCATTCCAGACTCCACCTTACTTATAAGTTGAAAACAAATATCCAAGATGGCTGCCGTGACATTACAATGACGATATCTTGACTTCTCTATTAGCTGGGACAATCATTTTGGTGTCTATGACTAGTTTTTTGGGGTGAATGAATCTATTTCTGACTACACATTACCTACTAGATAAAAACAAATAACCAAGATGGCTGCCGTGACACTACAATGACAATATATTGGCTTCTGCAGTATCTAGGCCATTCATTTTTGTGTCTATGGGTAGGTTTTTTTTGGTCAAGGAATCCATTTCTGACTTATTCCAGAGCTTATTAACTTATAAGTAAAATACAAATATTCAAGATGGCTGCCAAGAAAGATGGCTGCTGTGATATTAACATGACACTATACTGAATTCTACATCAACTTGGACACTGCTTTTGGTGTCTATGACTAAGTTTCGGGGATCATCTTGGTGACTCAGCTTTTTTAGTTATCTAGAAAGCTGCCTTAAAATTCTCAGGCCATGTTTTGTTTCATGAACATGTTTATGTTTATTTAAATCGAAATCAATACACAACAATAGATATTTGCAATTCTCGCATTGCAATATTTGTGAAAAGCGAGAATAAGATTTTATTTGAGGACGTAGAAATCTTTAAAACTTTAAATTAGTAAATGTATTTATCAATTATCTGGCAATAGTTGCGCAGCTATACAATTCAGATTTATCTCACTTCCCCTTGTAGTCACGCAGTGGTAAAAGTAGTATCTACGTCATGCAAATAATACTTATTTTTACATACAACTTAATAGCGGTTTTACATGTATGTTTCTCTCCGGGACTATCAAGAAATGTTCATATGATGTTTAAGACATAAATTTGTTAATTGATAATTGTGGTGCTATCTTGTCCAGATACATTGATGACTGCTATGGCTGAGGCGCAAAAACTAACAATACAGTGCAGACAAACTTTTACAGTCTTTATTGTGGATCAACAGCTGTACAGTTATATGATTAATATTATGTGGGTACATCCTACATTGTTTAAAATGCATATGCTAAGGAGCGTTTTGGTTGTGTATGTGTATTAATGGTTAATAGTGGGTTAGAAGAGGCTCTAAATGCTGGTTTTGCAGGCGTATCACGTATGCTCTCCGGAAAGTACTATCCACAGAACACTAGGGCTCTTAAGGTAGTCGATGGGGGAAGTCTTGCACTGCGTGTTAGAATGTATCGAAGGTCATAAGGATTTATTAGTATACTTAGAGACTAGAACTCCTCGCAGTAGAATATCTAAACTGTGGTTAAACATATGAAGCCTGGGCTATGGAGTGCTGTATGGTCAGAAATGCTTATCGAAACAACGTGTATGCGGTATGGTCGGGGGCTTGTTGGTATTACATTCAGTCCATCTGCTCTGAAAAGATGGACATTGAGTCTTTATGTATGCACATCAAAGATGTAGCCGATATGAGAGAAGTTAATACAAAATCGCTACAGGTTACAACAATGAGAAAAATGATCCCCACTGCACCCAAACGAAATGGCAGCGTAGGTCAACACTGTACCCCAAAGAGCAAATTAACTATACAACGAAAAAGACGATACACAACACAATGCATGGTGAAGACAGGGTTACCGACTTGGAACGGTCAGTAGTCAATATGACCCACTGGTTAGCTTAAATCGATTTTAAGTGTACACAACCTCGCTATTATCCTGTCTTCGGCACTCAAATCAATAGAAAATCTCTAACAATAAAGTCCGCATCCAGAAAAATTAGGAAACGATACATGTATGTGTTATTGTAAAACTATATAAAACATAATTAGAAACACAGCAGTTGCAGTCAAAGAGAAAACCAATCTAGGGTATGACCACAAAACCCGAGGGACGAAAAGTTCATGCCCCAGCCTCCCCTTTCAGAATTTCAGAAGGGGAAGTCATGGAGTCCCATGAGGTTGTCCGGTCATCGCAAAAGAGAAAAGTGAAGCGCAGTAACTGACTGTAAAGGGTCAATCACCAAGTATGAAGTTCATTGTATTACTAAACGGTCGTGTTTTCTTTTCTGACGAATTTCGGGATTAAATTTTGTAAAGTGGTCAGGAAATCCATCACACCTCTTTAATTTCCTAAGTTTATGTATCACATCTCTATAGAATAAAGGTTGTGATATTCCTAGTCGCAGTATCAGTTATTAGGTTGGTGTTTTACTTCTCCAGCAGGTTTTCGTTGCGGCGATAGAATGTTGAGAAAGATCTGCCAAGTTTGTGATAACTAAAACCTTTTTGAAGGAGTTTCCTTGTAATAACTTAATTTCGATAATTGAAATCCTTAACATTTTAATTATCGAACATGCCAGTTCAAGACAACCATAAAGAAGAAATGCAGCTCGTATGAAATATCATGCATAGGATAGAGAACCTTAGCAAAGCATGGAGTCATTTGTATCGATGGTTAAGACATCCTGTGGTTATTGACCGTCAAATGGTACAGTTCAAAACTTGACCAATTATGGAGCTATATTTCTAACAAACTGGTCAAATGTGAAGCCTCATTCCTGTGACAATGCGATTAAATATACCGCCAGAGCGGTTGTGCATCTTAGCAACCCTGTTCAACTGCAAGTTGTGGTTGTTACACTGCACTGTTTTCTGTCAACGCAACACGCCAAGCAACTGCCAAAATAAATGGACAAAAGATGATGCAGAGTAGCGATGAATTTTTTTGTAGGCGTCTCGGCAGCATTTTTTTCCCCAAAAGCCGGGTTGAGTCGTCAAAAACATGGCCGCCAGGACACGGTGCTTACTTTTGCTATATTTCTATATGGAAAAGTTAAAAAATCGTCTCGTATGAAACCGCTTGGTGGATTTCAAAATAATTTCATAGAAATGATGTTTGGGTGACACTATACCAAGATTGTTCAAGCCGGGTTGATTCGTCAAAAACATGGCCGCCAGGAGACGGGGCTTACTTTTGCTATATTTCTATATGGAAAAGTTAAAAAATCGTCTAGTATGAAACCGCTTGGTGGATTTCAAAATAATTTCACAGAAATGATGTTTTGGTGACACTCTACCAATATTGTTCAAGCCGGGTTGATTCGTCAAAAACATGACTGCCAGGAGGCGAGGCCAATTTTTACTATAGTTCTGTATGGAAAACTTAAGAAATCTTCTTGTCTGAAACCGCTTGATGGATTTCAAAATAATTTCACAGAAATGATATTTGGGTGACCTTCTACCAAGTTTGTTCAAACTGGGTTGATTCATCAAAACATATAGCCGCCCCATTATAGCCGCCATGGGGCGGGGCAGTTTCCCTATATAACTATATGGAAACGTTTACCAAAGTTTTGTTAATGCTATCAGCTATAGGACATCCATCCCTGTCATCATAATAGATTTGATAATATAAAATATTTTGCATAGAGTACATAGAACTGAGATGAAACTGACGCCCTGTTGTGTTTGAGCTCAAAGGTAAATATAGTGTAAATATAGATATAAAAATCGAACAGGAAAAGCAGCATTCAATGACGACAGTCAACCACAAACACACAGAAACAGAAACAAAGAACACATTTAAAGATGAATAAAAGGTCAAATAAGACATCACAAACACAAAAGGGTTGACAATAGGGCTACCGCATTGGAACGGTCAGTGGCAAAAAAGGCCGCTGGGGTTTAAACCAGGTTCTAGGGTGCAAAACCTCACACTTACCCTAACGTCAACTCTATAAAACGGGACAGTGTAAATATAGAAATCCCCAGCATATTGATACGACAAAAAAAAAACACGACTGCCATTCATAGGGGATCTTTTCTTTTATCTTTATTGAAAAAAGCTAAAGTCACGTAGATTTGATGTTTGAGTGACACTCGACATAACATTACCCTCAGTTGAGCAATTTAGGGCCCTCTTGTCTTTAATTTGGAGCTTAGGGGCGCTTTGTTGGATCAGTTTTACATAGAGTTATAGGGAAGAACTTCAAAAATCTTCTTATTGTCCTCTACCAAGTTTGTTCAAATGGTGACCATGGGGTAAAATTTGGCCCCACCCCATGGGTCACAGTTTTACGTAGACTGATATAGGGAAAAACTTAAAACATCTTCTTCTCTGAAACTACAAGACCTAAAGGTTTAATATTTTGTATTTATCATCAGCTTATGTTCTTCTAAAATCTTTGTTCAAATGGTGATCAATGGGTCTAATTTGGCCCCGCCCCAGTGGTCACAGCTTTACATCGACTGATATAGGGAAACACTTTAAAAGCTTCTTCTCTGAAACTACAAGAGTCAAAGGTTTAATATTGAACTTCAAAAATCTTCTTATTGTCCTCTACCAAGTTCGTTCAAATGGTGACCATGGGGTAAAATTTGGCCCCACCCCAGGGATCACAGTTTTACGTAGACTGATATAGGATAAACACTTTAAAAGCTTCTTCTCTGAAACTACAAGAGTCAAAGGTTTAATATTTTGTATTTACACTAAGCTTATGGTCCTCTACCAAGTTTTTTTGAATGGTGACCGTAGGATCAAATTTGGCCCCATCCCAGGGGTCACATGTTTTACATAGAGTTACATAGGGAAAAACTTAATACCACTTCTTCTCTGAAACTACAAGAGCAAACAGTTTAATATTTTGTATTTTGTATTTACACTCAGCTTATGGTCCTCTACCAAGATTGTTCAAATGGTGACCATGGGGTCAAATTTGACCCCGCCCCTGGGTCACATGTCGAATTTGGTTTGAGTGTTTATATTAACGAAAGTTTGATTTGTTTTAAAGCTAGCCAAACTGGAGCCAACTACATCCCTTCCCCTATATTTCGGTAACTGAATACAATTTATAAAAAAACTAGTTTGATACTACCATATATGACACACAATCCTGTTATCCCCCCCCCCCCCCCCCCCCCCTCCACCCCCACCCATCCCACCCTACCCTGCATTGGACACCATATACCCAGTAGAGCGAGTCTTGTGCCTCTTGTTGTTTTGTTTTCTGTAATTAAATCGTTGAAAGCCAAAAATCGTACCATTTCGCAAGTAATTTCAATGAATCCTTGTTGAAGAGGGTTTATACTTTCCAACGATACTCAATTTATCCATTTATTTTCTAGGTGGTCCCAACAAATTAAAAAAAAACGTCAATTGCCACTACAACATTATGCCAGGATATATTTAGCAGTACGCAACCTTTATGTACAACTGTTGTTTTCTTGATGTAGAACTCTCGATAACCCAACATTACAGTCGGTAGATACAGATAGCTGCATCAAACATGTTTGGCAGTAATCGTTGTTTCATAAACATATTGTATAAGAAACCCGATGTACAAGCTCAAAAACAGCAAGTAAAACCAATAATAATAATAGCAATACGTGTATTTAATTAATCCATTAATTAATCCATCTACAGGTTTAGCCGAATTGTGGGGCCAACAGAAAAACAGAACAAATATGACTTACGAAAAATTATCAAGGGCGCTTCGCTACTATTACAGGATGAATATTATCAAAAAGGTTCCCGGAAAGCGATTAACATACAAGTGAGTGTATATTAATATAATGATATATTTATGAAAGTAAGTACGTGCATAATGTAGGGTATGATATATTGAAATATACTCGATTCCATTTCATCGGAGAGTACTTAAACAACATGATACTTTAACGTATAACAAGTACACTTCTCAAAACTGCTAACTACACCGCTCACGTTTTGGGTTATATATATCGATGGGTTGAATGTTTTTCAATAAAATAAAAAGGAAATACCAATTCAATCATTTTTACATCATTTCATTTTATTTTTTTCATGGGCAATGCTAGAACTAAACCACAATAAGCAATTACAAACGACCCATGTAAACACTAAAGTCACACTTTTATGAACAAGAAATGAAAAGTGTGACTTTAGTGTTTACATGGGTCGTTTGTAATTGCTTATTGTGGTTTAGTTCTAGCATTGCCCATGAAAAAAATAAAATGAAATGATGTAAAAATGATTGAATTGGTATTTCCTTTTTATTTTATTGAAAAACATTCAACCCATCGATATATATAACCCAAAACGTAGCGGTGTAGTTAGCAGTTTTGAGAAGTGTATATGGGAGGATACTTAAACTACATAATATATACGTGAGTGCATGCATATGAGGGGTACTTAAACTACATAATATATACGTGAGTGCATGCATATGAGGGGTACTTAAACTACATAATATATACGTGAGTGCATGCATATGAGGGGTACTTAAACTACATAATATATACGTGAGTGCATGCATATGAGGGGTACTTAAACTACATAATATATACGTGAGTGCATGCATATGAGGGGTACTTAAACTACATAATATATACGTGAGTGCATGCATATGAGGGGTACTTAAACTACATAATATATACGTGAGTGCATGCATATGAGGGGTACTTAAACTACATAATATATACGTGAGTGCATGCATATGAGGGGTACTTAAACTACATAATATATACGTGAGTGCATGCATATGAGGGGTACTTAAACTACATAATATATACGTGAGTGCATGCATATGAGGGGTACTTAAACTACATAATATATACGTGAGTGCATGCATATGAGGGGTACTTAAACTACATGATATATTAACATATAAAATTGTGTATGCATATTCGAGGGTGCTTAAACTACATGATAATTATATACGTGAGTATATGCATATGAGGATACTTAAACTACATGATATATACGTGCGAGTATGCAAGCATATGCGAAGGTACTTAAATTACATAATAAATTAATATATTAGTCTGTGTATGCGAGGGCGCTTAAACTACATGCTAAATACGTTAGTGTAGGCATATGGCACTATTTAAACTACGTGATATGTACGTGTGTGTATTCATATGAAATTGTACTTAAACTACATGATATGAACGTGAGTGTATGCATATGACAGTGTACTTAAACTACATGATATGAACGTGAGTGTATGCATATGACAGTGTACTTAAACTACATGATATGAACGTGAGTGTATGCATATGACAGTGTACTTAAACTACGTGATATGTGCGTGAGTGCATGCATACGACAGTGTACTTAAACTACGTGATTTGTACGTGAGTGCATGCATATGATAGTGTACTTAAACTACGTGATATATACATGAGTATAAGCATATGAAAGTGTACTTAAACTACGTGATATGTACGTGAGTGTATGCATATGACTGGTACTTAAACTACGTGCTATATACGTGAATGTATGCATATGACAGTGTACTTAAACTACGTGATATATACATGAGTATAAGCATATGAAAGTGTACTTAAACTACGTGATATGTACGTGAGTGTATGCATATGACAGTGTACTTAAACTACCGTGATATGTACGTGAGTGCATGCATATAACACTGTACTTAAACTACCTGATATGTACGTGATTGCATGCATATGACAGTGTACTTAAATTACTTGATATGTACGTGAGTGCATGCATACGACAGTGTACTTAAACTACGTGCTATATACGTGAGTGTATGCATATGACAGTGTACTTAAACTACGTGATATGTGCGTGAGTGCATGCATACGACAGTGTACTTAAACTACGTGATTTGTACGTGAGTGCATGCATATGATAGTGTATTTAAACTATGGGATATGTACGTGGGTGCATGCATGTGCGAGGGTACGTAAGCTACATGATATATCAACATAGACGAGAGCATATAGCATAGAGCATTTGAGAGGGTAATTCAGCTACATAAGGTAGATATATGGTAGAGTACTATAACTCCTGGACATATTATGTCAGATTAACATAGCAGCACGTACATATATGGTAGAGTAATAGAACCACCGGACAAATTAGCATATCATCACGTACATATATTGTAGAGTACTAGACCTCCCGGACAGGTTAGCATATCAGCACGTACACACATGGTAGAGTACTAGAACTCATGGACAGATTAGGATATCAGCACGTACGTATATTGTAATGTACTAGAACTCCTGGACAGATTAGCATATCATCACGTACACATACGATAGAGTACTACAACTCCCGGATAGTTTTGCATATCAGCACGTACACATATGGTAGAGTACTAGAACTCCCGGACAGTTTCGCATATCAGCACGTACACATATGGTACAGTTCTAGAACTCCTGGACAGATTAGCATATCAGCACTAACATATACGGTAGCGTACTAAAACTCCCAGACATATTAGCGTATCAGCACGTACGTATCTGGTAGAGAGCTAGAACTACCAGACAGATAAGCTTATGAGCACGTAGATATACGGTGAAGTACTAGAACTCCCGGACAGATTAGCATATCAGCACGTACATATATGGTAGAGTATTAAAAACCCCGGACAGATTAGCATATCAGTACGTAGATATATGGTAGAGTATTAGAGCCCCCGGACAGATTAGCATATCAGTACGTACATATACAGTAGAGTACTAGAACCCCCGGACAGATAAAGCATATCAGTACGTACATATATGGTAGAGTACTGGAACACTTGAACTCCCGGACAGCTTAGCATATCAGCACGCACATATATGGCAGAGTACTAAACCTCCCGTAAAGATTTCATATCAGCACGTATATATATAATGAAATACTAGAACTGTCGGGCAGATTATTATATCAGCACGTACATATATGGTAGAATACTAGAACCCTCGGACAGATTAGCACATCATAACGTACATATATGATATTGTACTAGAACTCCCGGACAATTTAGATTATTAGGACGTACATAAATGGTAGAGTGCTAGAACTCCGGGACATATTAGCATATCAGCACGTAGATATACGGTAGAGTACTAGAACTGCCGGACAGATTAGCATATCAGCGTGTTTATCAATTGTAGAGTACTAGAACTGCCGGACAGATAGCATATAAACACATACATCTCTGGTAGAATTTTAGAACTCGCGGACCGATTAGCATATCAGCACGTACGTATATGGTAGCGTACTAGAAATCGTGGACATATTAGCATATCAGTACGTATATGGTAGAGTACTAGAACTCCCTGACAGATTAGCACATCAGCACGTACGTATATGGTATAGTACTAGAACCCACGAAGAGATTAGCACATCAGCACGTACATATACGGTAGAGTAATAGAACCTCCGGACAGATTAGCATATCAGTACGTACATAAATGGTAGAGTACTAGAACCCCCGGACAGATTAACATATCGGTACCTACATATATGGTGGAGTACTAGAACTCCCTGACAGATTAGCATATCAGTACGTACTGATGTGCTACTCTGTCAGGGAGTTCTAGTACTCTACCATATATGTAGGTGCTGATGTTGAGTACTAGTTGTCGAGTACTAGAACTCCCTGACAGATTAGCATATCAGCTCGTACATTTCTGGTAGAGTACTAGATCATATTAGCACGTACACATATGGTAGAGTACTAGAACTCCCGGACAGAAAAGCGTATCAGCACGTACATATATGGTAGAGTACTAGAACTACCGGACAGAATAGCGTATCAGCACGTACATATATGGTAGAGTACTAGAACTACCGGACAGAATAGCGTATCAGCACGTACAGGTATGATAGAGTACTAGTACTGCCGGACAGATTAGCATATCAGCACGTACATATATGGTAGTGTATTAGAACTCCCGGACAGAATAGCGTATCAGCACGTACAGGTATGATAGAGTACTAGTACTGTCGGACAGATTAGCATATCAGCACGTACATATATGGCAGTGTACTAGAAACTCTGGAGAGATTAGCGTATCAGCACGTACGTATACCGTAGAGTACGTAGAGTACTAGAACTCTCGTACAGTTTAGCATATCTGCAGGTACATATATGGTAGAGTACTATTACTGCCGGACATATTAGCATATCAGCACGTACATATATGGTAGTGTATTAGAACTCCCGGACAGAATAGCGTATCAGCACGTACAGGTATGATAGAGTACTAGTACTGTCGGACAGATTAGCATATCAGCACGTACATATATGGCAGTGTACTAGAAACTCTGGAGAGATTAGCGTATCAGCACGTACGTATACCGTAGAGTACGTAGAGTACTAGAACTCTCGTACAGTTTAGCATATCTGCAGGTACATATATGGTAGAGTACTAAAACTCCCGGACATATTAGCATATCAGCACGTACATATACGGTAGAGTAATAGAAATCCCGGACAGATTAGCATATCAGCACTTATGTATTTGATAGAATACTATAACTCGAGGATATATTAGCATATCAGCACGTACATATATGGTAGGCTACTATAACTGCCGGACAGATTAGGATATCTGCACGTACATATATGGTAGTGCACTAGAACTGCCGGACAAATTAGCATATCGGCACGTGCATATATGGTGGTAGATTAGCATATCCGCACTACGTATATGGTAGAATACTAGAACCCCCGGACAGATTAGCACATCAGCACGTACATATATGGAAGAGTACTAAATAACCCTTAGAGCTTAGCATATCAGCGCGTAAATATACCGTAGAGTACTAGAAATCCCGGACAGATTAGCATATCAACACATACATATATGGTAGAGTAATGGAACTCCCAGTAGTATAAGAACTGGGGGTACCAGGATAGGTTACCCCCGCAACGGGTAATCAAGCAATTATCAAGTTGTCTACAGCGTCCTTAATGCAAGATACAAACGCCATATGACGATGACATACTTGCTACCAGACGCTCCTACAGCTACATAAACTGCTTGATTGCCCCGCTCGCGGAAACTATCCTGATACCCCCCAGTTCTTATACTACTCACCAATCGATTGATCAATTCAATAAAAATAACTTTTTTTTTCTATACGATACGCTGGATTATATTCATCCACCGTCTCCTTCTAAATAACTAATAACGTTTGAAAATCATCAAGCAAAGTCAGGCGGAACCGGACAGTAGTCTTCATTATCGCTATACATATCATATTCTATTATGGTATATTTTGTTTTTCTACATTTTACTATCTTGTATTTTAGTTCAAGAAAATCTTCCCTGTTTTTATCCAGCTCACGTTCATAATTATCCATTTCAACCAGCAATCGTTTTCGCTTATTGACTTGGCTTTCTTTGGTATTCATACAATCATCACGGACTACCTCCTATTCTACTTGGACTGGCTTGCCTACTATTATTTTTTTTCTATATTTGTTTTTTAAATTTTCAAGTTTTTTGCAAATATTTTCTATACTTTCATGTTCCATTATAATAATTCTATATATTATTTATTTTTAAGCCCTTGTTTAACATTTTGAAAGTCCTTAAACGATACCAACTACTAAAATCATCATTATAACCCTTCCACTTAACCAAAGCTTGTTTCCTTTTATAATCACGTCTCATAACTTTTTCAATTCTAAATACTCTTTGGTCTAATTCGTAAAAGCTTCCGTCAATCTTTTGATTGTTTAAATATTTTATTTTGTATGTCACAGGATTTATATATTGACTTTCATCATTAAAAAATACTTCTTTCGTCCAGTTCGGTGTATACCATTTTTCAAAAGTCCTTTTATGTTTGCTGACACAAGCCTTGTCTCCTATTTTAAACTTAGGTAAAGATTTAATATTTTCAATTTTTCCATACAAGTTGAAATACACTTTTCCTTCATGCTTCTCATCATTTGCTTCAGTCGGTGTCATTTTAATACTACGATGTTTTGTATTATTATAATAATATAATACTTACCAACCATTGCCTGAACACGTCTAAATATGTTTTTGTATTGTTTGCTGTAAAATATTTCCATATTTTTTCTGGAACAGGCATAACACAAGCAAATTTACTAAATACATCAGTAAGTAACAGTAAGCAAGTATTTAATACCTTTATTATTCTTTAAAAACGATTGCATATCAACTAAATCAGCCGACCATATTTTATCGATTTCATTAACAATCACACGGCGCTGAGTGAACTTTCTTCGTATAGGCTTATCAAGTTCATCGGCTAACTGATCAGTCCATCTCAACGCCTTTTCTTGTTTTGTCTTTTGATGCTCCAAGTCCAAGTTTGGATTTAGTACAAATAACAGGCTTAACAATCAAGTTTTTAGCAATGTTTTCTCCAAGTGATTTGGATTTACTTCTTTTTAAGTTAGTCAGCATGTTTTTATCACACACTGATTTATTACTATGATTTTCGTCATAACAATAATCATGCTCTTTGCAAATAGCATCTAATTCATTTGATTGCTCTCCACTGTCAAGTGGATTACCTGGACCGCACTATTTATAACCAGGAATTGTTAACCCCTTTTTAGGTAATAAAGGGAGTAAAGCTTTATCGATATAAATACTTCCTCCTTGTGTACTTTAAACACACTGTGCTTTAGTAATACCGCGAGATGCACAAGTTACTTTTAACATTAATCTACCATTTTTTGCTTACATATGTTGAGGATTAACGTTTTCAGTAATCATCTTTTCTTTAACACAGTAACTCATATATAAGTATAATTAGATAAAATATGATCGTATTATGTTTTCATTTTCTATTGGTTTATAAGGTTTTAATATTTTATAAAGAATGTCATAAATCTTATTTGCGTCTTGAAACTTTTTAATGAAGAATAAATAGAAATACCCACACAATACAATTGTTTTATCTTGATATTGAATAGTGTTGTATTTTATATTGGGAATGTAAGTTAAAACTTCTTTTGGTTGAGTTGAGCCAAACGGATCAGAATAATACTCATTACAGTAGCAAGTCTAGTGTGTACCAGGTCCGGTAAAATCATCAAGATTAATAATGCCACATTCTTGTTTGTTTTGTTTTGTTGGTAATTTGTTTATGCTAAAAACTCCCCTGAAGACTGCTTAACCCACTTATTATGTCTAAGTTAGAAATAGGTTCATTTTTGATTTTTATATGGCCTGATTTGAGAATCTACTTGTAAGCCATTTCCACGATCAACTAATAGTCCTTTTCCTTTTCTATCTACTTGCAAACCTGTCCTGTTAAACCTCTAATAAGAGATCCAATTAAAGGAATTCCTAATGATGCAAGTAGTCCAAGAAATCCTTTGTTCGTGTAATAGGGCCTTAAGACTTGATAATCTTTTTTCTTTGTGATGGCGTTAATTTAGTTGATTTAAGTAGCGCTTGTTTTTTATGCCCCGCCACGAAAGTGGTGCAGGCAATATAGTATTACCGTTGTCCGCCCGGACGTACGTAACGTCCGTACGTCCGTAAGTCCCGTTTTTACATTCAAGTCTTTTTTAAGTCAATTTCACAGATACCAAAAGCTGTACAGTTTTCAAACTTCATACACACTTATATCTATATGGCAGCAATATGTTCCTACCCGAATGAGGTCAATATAAATGACCTTGACCCACTTTGTTAATTTTTACATTAAAGTTTTTCATTCAAGTTTTTTACATCAAAGTTTTTTGTTAAGTCCATTTCTCCAACACCAAATGCCTTAGAGCTTTCAGACTTTACAAATGTTGATAACTACATGACAGCAATATGTTCCAATGAAAAATGGATCAATATGACCTACCTTTGGGACTTTGTTAATTTACATTGAAGTTTTACATTCAAGTTTTTAGGGATGACGAGTTGTCCGTCGTCCGTCTGTTAACACTTTTCCTTGTGAACACTCTAGGGCCTTCATTATTATTCGGATCTTTACGAAACTTTGCCAGTGTCTTTATATCAATGAAAGCTCGGACAATTTCGAAAACCAGCCAGATCGGATTAATTTCACCGGAGTTATGGCCCTTGTTTTGCTGAAAAATGCCATATTAAGCCTTGTGAACACTCTAGCACCTTCATTTATTATTTGATCTTTACCAAACTTACAAAGATTGTTAATACTAATAAAAGCTTGGACAAGTTCGAAAACCAGCATAATAAGTCCAGGAATACCGGAGTTATGTGCCCTTGAATTATTGAAAAATGCGATTTTCAGCCTTGTGAACCAGGCCAGATTGTTGATATCAATGAAACCTCGGACGAGTTTGAAAACCAGCCAGATCGAACAAGCAACACCGGAGTTATGGTTATGGCCCTTTTTCAATATTTGGTAATGTACACTGGAAACCCCAGGGGTCGTGGGTTCAAATGTCACTGGAGGCATTTTTATTTTCTCCATAAGAAACCTTGTTTCATGGGTTCAACTATTTATTTTTTTTTATTTATTTTTTTAATTGATTCATTTATTTAAAAAAAAAATATTAATTTTTTGTTATGTTTTTTTTTTTTGTTGTTGTTTTTTTGTTTGATGTTTTTTTTTTGTTTTGTTATATTTTCTCATAAGAAAGCGTGGTTCTTTTTTCTTGAATTGGGAGCTTAGGGGCCCTTGCTGGATCAGTTTTACATAGGATTATAGGGAAGAACTTAAAAAATATTCTTCTATGAAACTACAAGAGATACAGGTTAATAATTTGTATTTATCATCATCTTATGGATCCCCTACCAAGTTTGTTCAAATGGTGACCCGGGGCTCAAATTTGGCCCCGCCCCAGTGGTCACAGTTTTACATAGACTTATATAGGGAAAAACTTCAAATCTTCTCCTCCGAAATTACAGGAGCTAAATGTTTAATATCCTGTATTTATTATCAGCTTATGTTCCTCTAAACAAATTGTTCAAATGGTGACCCTGGTGTCTAATTTGGCCCCGACTCAGGGGTCACAGTTTTATATATAGGGATAAACTTTAAAAATCTTCTCTGAAAACTACAAGAGTCAAAGGTTTAATATTTTTTATTTACACTCAGCTTATGGTCCTTTATCAAGTGTCGAGTCAAATTTGGCCCTGTCCCAGTGGTCACATGTTTTATATAGACTTATATAGGGACAAATTAAAAAAATCTTCTTCTCTGAAATTACAGGAGCCAACTGTTTAATATTTTGTATTTACACTCAGCTTATGGTACTCTTCCAAGTTTGTTCAAATGGTGACCCTGTGGTCAAATTTGGCCCCGCCCCTGGGTCACATGTGAATATTGGTTTGAGTGTTTATATTAACGAAAGTTTAATTTGTTTTAAAGCTAGCCAAACTTGAGCCAATTGAGCCAAATACATCCCTCCCCCATATCTTGGTAATTGAAGTTTATATAAAACTAGTTTGATATTGCCATATCTGACACACAATCCTTCTATCCACCCACCACCCCCCTCCCACCCCACCACACGATGGACACCATATAGCCAGTAGAGCGATACAGGCCCTCTTGGGCCTCTTGTTTATTAACTCAGTTTCTCAGATACAGTTTCCAAACTTCATACACACTGACAGCAATATGTTCCTACCCAAATCAGGTCAGTATAAATTATCATGACCTAATTTTTACACTTTGTTAATTTATACATTAAGGCTCAAGGCTCAAGGTGATCAATTGGGATCACTCTCCTTCCGTCGTCCGTCGTCGTTAACTTTTGCTTCAAACGACTTCTCCTCAAAAACTGCTTTGCCAATTTTGACCAAACTTCACATGGATAATCCTTAGATGAATGTTTTTTAGGTCAGCGCGACATCCAAGATGGCCGCCATTACCATATATGGTTCAGACATTAGAAAATATTCTTCTCAAGAACCGCTGGACGGATTTCGACAGTTTTTCTTTTAAAATGATCGCCAATGCCTAGACTATCAAGTTTGTTCAAATGAAGTCACCGGGTAAAAAATGGCCGTGCCCAGAGGGTCCAAAGTTTATATATTGAGAGTTTGCATGTTTTTCATAGACTTATATAGGGAAAAACTTTTAAAAATCTACTTTTCTGAAACCACAAAGCACAGAGCTCTCATATATTACAAGTAGCATCAGCTAATGGTCTCCTACCAAGTTTGTTCAAATAGTGACCCTGGTGTCAAATTTGGCTCCGTCCCAGGCGTCACAGATTTACATAGGAAAAACAAATCTTCTTTTCTGAAACTACAAGGGTTTAATATTTAATTATTTACTATAAGCTTATGGTCCTTTACCAAGTTTTTTAAAATGGTGACCCTGGGTCACATTTTGCCCCGCCCCAGGGGTCACATGTTTTACATAAACTTGTACAGGGAAAAGCATTTAAAATTCTTCTCCGAAACTGCAAGAGCCAGAGGTTTAATAGTTTGCATTTGCTATAAGCCTATGCTCCTCTACCAAGTTTGTTCCCGTACCGTACGGGCGTCACAGTTTTACATAGATTTATATAGTAAAATTTTTAAAAAATCTTATTCTCTGAAACTACAAGACCCAGAGGTTTAATATGTTGCATTTACTATGAGCTTATGGTCCTTTTCCAAGTTTATTCAAATGGTGACCCTGGGGTCACATTTGGCCCTGCCCCAGGGCTCACATGTTTTACAGTTTTACATAGACCAAAAGGCACACAGCTCCCATATATTACATGTAGCCCTGGAGTCACATTTGGCCCTGCCCCAGGTGCTACACTCTAGCACCTTCATTTTGTATTAAATTTTGATCTTTACCGAACTTTGTCAATGTCTTTATATCAATGTTGTTAACACGACAGAGGCCACATTTCTTGAACAATCTTAACCAAACTTGCACAGATTGTATATGACCATAAGATTTCGAAGAAGTTCGATAATAGGCCAGTACTCAGGTGATCGATTTAGGGCAATCTTGGCCCTCTTGTTTATTAAGTCAATTACTCACATACCAAAAGCCTTCCAGTATTTAAACGTCATACACACTTATATCCATTTGGCACCATTATGTTACTACCCAAATCAGGTCCATATAACTTGCCTTTTAATATTACACTTAAAGTTTTGTTCAAATATTTGTAAAATACTGCATTTTGTAAGCATCCGATAACCCTTCAGCGGGGCATTCGCGTGCCTTGGACACATTTTCTAGTTATAATTAGGTACAGCTACCATTCCATTTCCAAATAGTTTACCAATTCCAGTACTTACCAAACCGCTAAGTGTTCCTGTTGCTAGTGGCGCTATACCTTTGGAGCAAATTTAGCAACTGTTGGCAATATTGTTTTAGTCAGCAAGCCAGCTAATGCTCCTAAAAAAACCTCCATTTTGAAGTTGAGACCTCATTTGTGATATATTTATCTCTAAGCCGTGTCCATTTTCCATAGCCTTGTTAATGTTTTAATGTGAGTTGCTGTCAACAACAAAGAAAAAATACTTTTCTTTTGCCCTCCTGTTAAATTTACTGAATAATCTATGTAATTCATGTATATTATAAGTTACATTAAACTATAACTAATTAATTTCCAATAGTATCAATAGCAACATCTCTGGCAAAAACTGCAACATGAGAATATTAATGGAAAATGTTTTAACGTTATATACAATATGTATGACAACATTAAGTCTAGCGTAGTCACCAAGGATGGTAACTCCCCCTTTTTTACATGTTTAAATGACTTTCGCCAAGGCGAAAATTTGTCACCGTTCTTATTTAGCATTTTCCTTAAAGATGAAATGTGTCCTAAATCAACAAATCCGTTGTTGATATGTTTTTAATTATTAAATATCATTATAAATACGATGTTTACTATGCTATTGATGTATGTTTAGTGAAAATATGTTTTTAAAGATAAAAACCGAAAAGGCGAACAGGCATTGCTAAAAAATCGAAAAAAATCTAAGGGGAAAAACTCTTGCGCGAATTACCGGAAATGACGTCATTGGGAACAAACTATTTTTTGTTTACATTGGGACTGAACGCAAAACAGTATACCTTGTGTGAAAATGTGAGAATTAAGCGATGTCAGAGGAAATGCCCGTGATAAAACGGTTACACCATGTGCAACCTTACGATTTGGAGCCAGAATACGTGTCTGAGGACGAAAATACATCAGATTCATCAACTGATGATGAAGTCGTACGCGGTGCAGGTACAAATGGAGAGCTTGTAAAGACTATCGTGTCAGGTCATTCGTTACGTTCAGTGGTTCATTACACTATTCACTAATCTAACAAAATAGTGTATTTATACACTTACAGCAACAACAAACAACGTAAACATTGTTTTCATCGAAATCTGACAGTAAGTCACCCGCAACACTGCAATATCTTGGTACATACACAATAACCGCGAAATGTAGTATATTCGGAATGAATGGACCTGTTCTATACCTATACATTAATACACGGATATATATGTATGTAGATCTATGGTAATACGAGCGTCAGATTTTTTTTGCCGATAGGTAGACATGGAACAAATATATTTATTAGATATTATCCATAATTGATAAAAAATGAATAAAAACAATAATAAATGAAACAATATAATAAATGAAACGGCTTATAATTTCGGCGCCATAATTTCTATAGTATTATATATTTGCCATAAGTCGCCATCAACACCAAACACTCTAGGAGCGGTGTTTGCAATATGACACGCTCTCTAGTCTCCACGTGCCCCCAAATATCAATACAGACTAATAAAATATTGCGGTGCACTATTGAAGTGCAGCCTAATTTGGGTACATACGTCGGTATATCACAAAAGCACGCACCATTTAGGGAAACCTAGTTTTATGATATATTTCCTGTTTATTGCAATTACTTGAGCCGTGTAATACCGCCGAGGGCAGACGCGTATTGCACAAGACGGATATATCACATGATATTTGTCGCGCACAAAGAGAGAAAAATACTATGATTTAAATAATATAGCCAAATGTATTATGAGCACGATATAGACAGTTAGTAAGTATACTTACTCATGTATACTTATTCCTGATATACAGATCGAAAACAGACCAAATATATCAAATTACCATAATATAAAGTATATTATTCTATTATACTTGTTTTACTTATTGCACGAGCTAAGAGGCGTTATTGTTGTTGCTTTGCCATAAAAAATTACCGAATTAATATAAAAGCTGGTAATATTATTAATTTTATGCCTTGTAATAAATATCCATGAAATATTTTGTATTTTCTTTTCAAATCCATAGCCCTATATATGTTGATAATATATATCTATAATACTATTGGCAGAAGAGGGTGTATAATTTAAAATTATTAAAATTAAAATTTGGAAACAAAGACACAGTGTTTATTTCACCGGATTCATTTAAATTTATATGCTGAACGTTCTTAGCAATCTTTTAAAAAAAAAAGACGGCTACATAATATTAGCGCCATCAACTCTTCATTGATTCACGTAAAGACGCATGCTTCTAATTCTAAACATTCACGGTGTATATAAAGATCTAAGACTATACACCTTTCTTCTATTTATCATAAGTATACCCGATGAGGTGCTAAGATAATTGAACATAAATTTCAATCTTACTTCATGTATGAATTTCCTCCTCAACGCCGGTCGAATAGGCGAATACAACTTGCGTGGAGACTGCGGGGTTATGCACTTCTCATTTTTATAGTCGAATATCGTTGGTACCGCTTTTGATTTTAATCTGCATGGCCTTTTGTTATCCAAATTCAAAGATAATGAAACCAAAGGATGGACTTCCCACGAAGTCAACTCAAAATGTTTGCTACAAACTCGCGCGTCTTTCGTAGGTTCCCACTTTCTCGACGAGTCGGGCGATTTTCTTCGGTAACTCTTAATATATCATTATCTCGATTAGGGAAACGAAAGAAACTTAGGTTATTATCTTGTCCTTCTTTATGCAAACTTTTTCACCCAGCAACAACACACGGCATTTTTAATAAGTACCATAACACGTAATCCTACATAGACAATACTATACAACTCAATGCGACACCGCGAAACGTTTGGTACCAATGACGTCACAGGATCACGTGTCACTTGCCTGTCTTCAAAAAGGGCGAAACTCGAAGCGTGTGCGCTATGAGATAAAATTGGCTACTGTGAGAAAACGGGACAACCAATAAGTGTAAGATTTGAAAATATTGTATATTATATACGTATATTTCCGAATATATACTCAAAATACACGCTGTATTTCACCTTTAATGATTTAGAGCAATATCTAAATGACAGAAATGTTACTGGAGTAAATAAAGAAACAGTAATTGATGATGTACATATTTATCTTAAATTGTTTATTCTAATGTACGCAGATGATACTGTTATATTTAGTGACAATGAATTAGATCTCCAACATGCACCTAATCATTTCAAAGTATACTGCGACACGTGGAAGCTTTCTATAATTGTCAGTAAAACAAAAAATATGATTTTTAGTAAGGGTAACCCATCACGAAATAAAATATTTAAAATCGGCGAAGATGAAGTAGAGATAGTCAATGAATATAAATACCTAGGAATCTTTTTCTCTAAAAGTGGATCGTTTAATCATACAAAGAAATATCTAGCAGAACAGGCTAACAAAGCTCTTTTCGCATTATTAAGAAAAATAAAAACAATATCACTACCATACGAAATACAACTTGACCTTTTTGACAAAACAATAAAACCGATCTTAATATATGGTTGTGAAAAAAGGGGGTTTGGAAATATTGATGTCCTAGAAAGAGTTCAGCTCAAATTCTATAAATACATTTTTAATCTGAAAAAATCTACTCCCTCTTATATGATATATGGAGAGATTGGCACAACACCTTTATATGTAGATGTTAAAAACAGAGTTGTAGCATTCCGGTCAAAGCTTATAGATAATATAAATGGCAATGACAGAAATAAATTATCATCCAGCATTTATTTATTAATTTATAATTTTTACTACTCAAACAAGTCAAATCGGGGTGGATGGACAATATTAAAAATATATTATGTAATTCTGGCTATTCCAGAATTTGGTACAGCCAGTCTTTTACCAATTCTAAATGGCTAATTAAAGCTTCATATCAGCAACTTAAAGACACCTTTATCCAAAGTTGGCTATCTGATATAGAAAGAACGTCAAATACTAACATATATAAACTCTTTAAAACAGAATTTAAACAAAGCAAAGTTAATATAAACAATTACTACCCACTTATTTATGTAAAAAACTTATGGCATTTCGAACCAGAAATCACCAGTTACCCATTGAAACTGGAAGATGGAGAGGTATACCTTCACATCAAAGGCAATGTAACCAATGTAATGACATAGATGATGAGTTTCACTATGTTTTAGTATGCCCTCAATTCATTGATCAAAGAAAAAAGTACATTAAACCATTCTATTATAACCGCCCAAATATCTTAAAATTGACAGCATTATTATCGCAAGAAAGTTATTCTGAAATGAGAAAACTAAGTTTATTCGTGGACAAAATTATGAAAATCTTAAAGGTTCAATAGCAAAATACATAATAAAACGTAACATTGAAACATTTTTTTTATTTATTTTTTAACCACTAAAATTTAAACTCGTTTGTGTTTAATTGTTATTTTGTTTTAATCAACGCAATTTAAACTATTTAAAGTAATTTGCATGACCAAACGCTCTACTACTTTTCGTTTCGGTAATACGGCGTTCCATTGGTCGACAATTGACAATATTAACGAAATCACAAATCAAAACATTCTCTACATTTCATTTCGGTAGGGCTGCAGAATTTGTTGCCGTTAAAACTGTAAATGTACTATTTGCTTTGTATTGTTGTTGTTTATTGTTTTTCCTTCTCTGTTTGTTTTTCCTGCATAAGAGTGCTTGCGCGCGAGCGTGAGTGTGCTTGCTTTCCTGTGTGTGCGTGTTTTGTATATGTATCCTAGTTGGAGCATAGTTGTTTGTACTCGTTTAATGTTTAAAAACGTGTGCATAAACACTTGGTAGAACAAATGAAATAAATTGTTAAATGACAGTAATGTTCTTTATAATATGCATGATAGACAAGCGACATGGATATTTTTAAACATGCGCAAATCCCGTCAAAGGATACACAACCATTGTTGAATAGAAAAATAAATAAACTCACCTTTCAAAGCTGAATATAGGTAATCCTTATAAAATCCGTTATTTGTATGAATAATAATAATATAAAAAAATCAATCTATTAAATCCACCATTATGATAAGGTAATAATAGTCCGAAGATACATAATGAATCTTTTCAAATTAGATACCACGAAAAGCGCGCTGCACGGGATTTGCGGACACTATGTTACGCCCTCTGGTCGATAAATCTATATAACTATTATTTACTTTTAACGAGTACTGAATTATTTCCGCACAATTAATATTACTTTATTGAATACATATTTAGCTGATGTAGAGTTTCTGTTACAATCTGAAAATAATATGTTCATACATAACATATATATTGAGTAATTACTTTAACATGTTAGATTAGTATATATAGACAGGAATATCATAGAAAAATAAATAAACTCACCTTTTAAGGCTGAATATAGGTAATCCTTATAAAATCCGTTATTTGTATGAATAATAATAATATAAAAAAAATCAATCCAGTAAAATAAAAACAACTCACGAAATTACACACGTGTGTTTAAATCCACCATTATGATAAAGTAATAGTCCGAAGATACATAATGAATCTTTTCAAATTAGATACCACGAAAAGCGCGCTGCACGGGATTTGCGGACACTGTGTTACGCCCACTGGTCGATAAATCTATATAACTTTATTTATAACTTTTAACGAGTACTGAATTATTTCGGCACAATTAATATTACTTTATTGAATACATATTTAGCTGATGTAGAGTTTCTGTTACAATCTGAAAATAATAATATGTATATGTTCATACATAACATATACATTGAGTAATTACTTTAACATGTTAGATTAGTATATATAGACAGGAATATCATATCATGTCAGCCACCATCTATACCATTGTTTTCAAATATATTAGTATTAGTATTATCGTTATTATTATTATTATTATTATTATTATTATTATTATTAACTGCAATTTGTAAGTAGTATACTTATACATTGAATAGACATCTACCCACTTCATTGCTAGATAGTTTGTACATATATATAGTCGTTTTCTGATATATACATGTTTTTGTTTTTTCCAATGTGATGATTTGTCGCCATTCATTCATTCATATGTAAATGTATTTTGTAACATGTTGCTTATGCTGTTCATATATGTGAACCTAAGTGAAATAAATAAGTTGAAGTTGAAGATGTCTTCATAGAGAACCAGAGCATAAGCTTTATAACGATCTGCAGGAGGTATATTTAATTTATTTCTCAAATTTAGTTGTTTTGTATCAATGCTGACTTCATGCCAAAAAGTGTGTTAAAATTACCTGCGTTAAGTAAAGTTCCTGTGTTTTTATCATTTTGCTTGTATGATTAATTCAGTTTCTGGATAATATACCCCGTTTCCAACTTCTGATCTAGCTGATTGTAAATAACAATTAGTATTATCAGCATTTACATGAAAAGTATCTAAAAGATGAGGATTTTGTGTCTGAGAATAACGCTTCTCAGATATTTGCATATAAACAAAAATATGTTTTGGACTTTTAACACCAGTCGTTATTCTAAATACGGATTCAGTTAGTTGAGAACTTTCGCTTTCTTGTGTCATTTCACGCAAATAAGTCCATCTTGTTGGTGTCATATGAGTTGCCATTACTTAGCTTAAACCACCAGAATTAAATATCGTTTTAGGTATCCACAAAACTAATTTATTAATAACTACTCGACCATCATCACCACGTGATTCGAAAATTAGCACATTATCATCTATTAGTTGTAAACTAATTTGAATTTGACCAGGAGGAAGCATGTTTGTTTATAAATCTCCGAAAAATGAATATTTATTTAATGGAATTATAGAGTTAACCTTTTGATTAGTTATGATTAATGCATGACGAGCTGTAAATCCTAAATTATAACCAGCTTGATATCAACATCTCGAGATTCCGCTGCAGATATATTGTCTAATTAAAAGTATTCATTTGTTCCGGTTGTTTTTGCATAATCGTCAGACATTTCCACTTTTAACTTTTAACGTTAACAAATATATGAAGAGTATTACAATCGTAAATTATTTTTCCGTTTTGCTTTCTTGAATTTGATCAATCAATTAATTAAAGCATCATTAATTAAAGCAATTCTGTCAGCGTCTGCGAAAGCAGCTCCATCAGCAAGTTTGTTTACTTGAAAACTTATTTCAAAATAAACGTTATACCAATTAAAGTGAGAACTTTTATTATTTATTGTAAATTGATAGCCAATTTCGTTTGTCTAGTAGCATTTCCAGGTCTTATTATAGGGGTATCTAATTAAATAGGTACATGTTCATATCTAGTATCATATTTTTCACTTCGAAACATCTACATATACTATTAATTAGATTATTTTTATTAATTAATTGTTTAATTCTTATATGAATATTTTTTGGTTCCCCTTCCGGCTTTTGTAAGTTCTTTTAAAATAAGTTCACCTTTTCGTTTTAGGTTTTACAACTGAAATTAATTTATCAGCAATCATTTTCCCTACTTCATCTCCAAGGTTTTTAGATTTGTTTTCCAGCAGTTTCTAATGCTTTCTTACCTGCTGTTTTTAAAGACTCACTAAATATCTTTGAGACAACCTTTGAACATATATCAAATATACCAGTCCCGGTTAATCTGTCAAATTGAGACGTCTGTCAGTAGTGTTATTACTTACTCAAATTGAGACGTCTGTCAGTAGTGTTATTACTTACTGGTCCTTTGGGATCATCAAGCTCAATATGTGTGGCTTTAAAGTAGAATATCGCTTAAGTCGATGCTAGGAGGCGTGAGAGGTGTTGCACTTTACATTACCTGCCATGAACAGACTCAATAAAACCGAGTCTGCTACTGTTATCTCTTGTTTGTGTTTGTTGCTTCCAAGGGATCCCCTTTTCAGTATTTTCTGAGTATGTGTTCCCGTACTAGTGTCATAAACTTTTTTAAACGCGTCATATATAACTTATATTACATTAATTATTTTATTGCAAATCTAAATGACGTATGAACCCCATTAAGATTAATAATTTTACCAGAAAAATCGGTTATATAAATAGTAATACTGCTAATGATCGTTTTATTCACTGCACAGTATCCAACTCTTATCGGTTCATCTTTAAAAGGATATGACATCGTAAGATCAGCTGTACTTATTTCATAAATAACATCTCAATATGATCAATCAATAATATAATTACTTATCAAATCACAGTGAATATATAACGTATCAATATAATTTGTTATGTTTGGTGTTACTGTTCCAAACTTACTTTCTCTAATAACTGCACCTTTGTCAAAGCCAATTAAGGTGTGAAAGTTTGACCCCCTTAAATCAGTACGAAATTATTCTGAATGGTAACTAAACATTTGAAACATGATAAATCAAATTCAATTATGATTGGAACAGGTGAGTCAACAGTTAAATCACCGTTTACAGCTAAAGTTTCTTTTATATAATCAGCATAACTGTAATGTTCATTTTCAATATCTTTTGAATTTTTTAGATTTTCCCCATTAAATTACCTTTTCGTTTTATTATTAAAATCCTCACTAATATTATATCATGAGTAAGTCATAGAATTAATCTTATCAAGTTCAATTCCATACTGTTTGTTCTTGTCCAATATCAATGGCCTATCAAATTATTCGGTGTATTTGAGGTATTAATTATTGAAGCTTTTTCTGATGATAATACAATTTTTTCCTCCATATATAATATGGATAGATAAATTAACTACCTAAATAAAACAGTTTAAAACTAGATATTTTCAAATTTAAAAACATGAAAGATGGTCCAATATTTGGATTTTGAAAGATACGCTTCAAATGTTCCTTTTAGTATTAGTTTACCTTTTCTATTTTTGGTTGATTATGTGACACATCAGTATGTGGACTCTAAGCCATTCTGTATTGAGTTCTGTATTTGTAACTCTATATGTAAGGTCTGCTTCTAGTATATAACGTCCGGAATTTAAAATTATTATGTCACTGAGATGTTCATTAACATCAGCATATTCTCCACTTTTTACAAATGAACTATATACAAGAGTAAATGCTTTGAGAAAACCACTATGAATGGTTGTTTGAAGTGTTTTTTGTGTTGGATACGATGCGTAACCAACGCCATCTTGAATAATACTTATTCCATCTATTGTAGCTTCAAGAATTAGAATCCGACCTGCATTTTCGACTTTTACTTTCAACTCATCAATTATCTGAAGAAGTGCTGTGTAAAAGCTATTTTATTATCAAAAGCTCTGCTTCTTTCATCCTAGACAGCTCTCATTTGTCTTCAAACCAATTTATTATTGTCAACCATTTTGTTCAAAGTAGCCTCCAGTGTCTTGCTGTTAACCATTTGCTTTTTGATGTCTTTAAACTCTTTGTTGATATCGTTATCTGTTATTTCGTTATCAAAAGCAGCTCTCATTTGTCATGAAGCATCAGCAATAGCAGCTTCAAGCTCATTATTGTCCACCATTTGTTTATTGATATATCCAATCAGTTTATTAATAATTTCAACGCCAGCTTGTATTTTTTCACCTAACATTTTATAGAGCTCGCTATCTTCCAATCCAGCCTCTTTCTTTTCTGACTCTTTTAAAGCATCACCCAAAAGTTTAATATCATCTTTTAAACATCTTTTAAACAATTACAATCATTTTCCCACGGTTTGGTTGTAATATCTTTTGTATTATACTTATTTTGTCATCACCACCTGTTGTTTATTTTTTCATCATTTCTGTTTTGTTTTTTTCAATATTAAAATCGTCTATAATCTTTCTAATTCGTCTTAAAATAAATTGTTTTGTTGCTACATCTTCTGCATCTGTTGGATTACCAACATTGACAATTCTGTTACTGGCCATTTTAAGATCACTTCTTAAAACATTTTTCTGGTTCTTACCTTTGTTAAGATAATTAACCAGGTGTTTCTATTTTACATACTCGGACAGCACAATACCAACATTTGTAATATCAACACTGCCAGTACTAACTTCCTCACCAATATCATTAAAAAGTCCCATTATATTTAATATGATTATATTACATTTCATCTATAAAGTTACGCTTCACTAACTTCCTCGGTTTATCCAAATACAGAAAGTCGTACTGCTTGTCAGTTGCTTTTTTTATATTGATCTTTACTTACGTCTTGTTCTCTAGAAAGCATGTTAATTTCATTTTTACTTGGAGTTGCAAAGAAGATATAATGAGAACAATTTAATCGGATGCCTTTAGCACTCACACCACTAGTGTCTCCCTTGAATACTCGTGCCCTACAGATGAAGGAGGTAGATAAAAAAAACAAGTTCGCTTTTCTACATTTTACAGGATACATTGATTTATCTTTACCAGGTTCTAAATCTACAGCATTTTAGGAAGAGATCCCAGAAAAATGCATGTTGATATAAGATTTCTATCTAATTCTGCCTCATTTTACACATCATGGGTCTAATCACCACGGGGTTGTATTTTTGTCTAAATTTTGATAGGTGGCACGCAAACATGAAATTAAAAAAGTTCAATCTGGTAAATATTTGTTAAATGTGTTTTAAATTGCAGATATTGATCAATGAAGAATTTAAGCATAAATACATGTTGTAAACTATGCCACGAACAAAAACATTACAATGGGACCCTATGGAAATTAATTGTGGTGTGAGACGTTAAGGAGTTTTGTAATAATATTGTGTCAAATAAATTACACAACAGTTACTATGCCTGCCTTGGATAAAATAATTAATAATATCATTCTGATTACGATAACAAACATAATCATCAAACATATCTATCTTTTGAGTATCGGAGTCTAAGTCATTCACAGTGATAACTTCATCATTCGAACATTCTAATATTACTTCGTCTGGAATTTTATTCTGTTTTGCTATTTTTTCAAGGTTTTTGTGACAAGACCTGATAATTGAGACTGTTCCAAGTTTGTGACAAGACCTGATACTTGAGACTGTTCCAAGTTGTTAGCAAATAAATAAATCTTGTCATGGTAAACTAAAGGTTTTAACAACATGTAAACTAATGTGTTTGTCTTGCCAGAACCTGAATTACCACAGATAAGCATCCTAAAACAACAGTCTGGCATAAAGTTCCATATGTGTTTGAAATTACCGTTTGGAATTTCCATATAATAATACTGGGATAATATTATCTAATTATTATTATATATGTCTAAAGTTTATTGCGGAATAAAAACAACCCATAGGGTAAATTACTTTGAACAAAGAAGAGGAATGTTTTAAAACTAATCAAGTCAGATATTATGGTTTGGTTTATCTAACCTTATATTAATACATGACTTTGTTAACATGGAAAGAATTAGAAGGTAAAATGCAAAAATCAAGTGAACATGTTAAAGATGTTGAATATAAAATAATTAAAAAAAGAATAGAAAAAAGAGCTACTCGTTGGATAAAAATATAGGATACTATCATTTTATCCAACTCGTTTATTAAAATCAATAATACACAATCACTCATGAAAGATCCTCTATATTATTAAAAAAACTTAAAAATATGGTTTTTTTTCTGGTTTAACCTCTAAAAATCTCGCCAAAATCGACCAAAAAGTTGGGGCGATTTCAAACATTCTATTTTCCCCCAGGCTCTGGTTCTGGAGCCGTGTAGCATAGCGTAACGAAGAATCAGAAGCGGGCCGGGTGACCGGGTGACCGGGGACTACTTTTTATTAAATAAACATGTATTTTATGAGGAAAGGGGCAGAATACCGCATCGGAAACACGTCTGTCTCCCGTCGTCGTTCTGAGATATCCTTAATTTACACGGGAATCCGTGATAGGTACTTATAGTCTTTCCGATTGAAGTGTTGCCTACAAGTATTATTTACTGGATCCTTACGTAGTCTAGAAAGTAAATTTCTCATATTCTGATCTATCCAGGATGTAAATGAGTAGAAACCTTTGTCTATCCGCAAATGTTTTTAATAAAGTTAAAACAATATGAATTTAATCTTGTGTGATGATAACGCAAGTCACAGATGATTTGCTTAAGTGTGTGATGGGTTAGTTGGAACACAAATACTTTATCTTAATAATTCACATAGAACAACCTCTGGTCCCAAACGATACTTTCAGTATTTTAATTCTAATTTGTTAGGCCTACTTAGTATTATATTTCAAAATAACTTCACAATACTATAGGCCCTATATGCACTTTGACTTTAGAGTCCAAGTGTCATATATCTGCATGAAATTAATCGAGCTAAAATAATGAACAGACAGACGAATGGACGGTGACGGACGGACGGACGGGGATGGACGGACGGACGGACGGACAAAGTGACGGACGTACGAAAGAACGGACGGGCGGACGGGGACGTACGGACATACGGACGTCAGACAGAGGGACGGACGAAAGGACCGACGGGGACAGACGGACGGACAGACAGTAAGACAAGACTCCTCTCCAAACTTATTTGCGGGGTATTAAGGACAATCCTTTATGCCATTGATGTTAGAGCGGATCCATTGTCCAGTGGTAAAACAACGGACAGGCAACCCAGGGTCGCCGGTTCGATCCCCCGCTTTTTCACTTCAAAATGACTTTTTTTTAATAATTCTTTCAGACTGGAGGGTCCATTATATCGGTGCTGTACACCCGGCGACAGAAAGAACCGGATGTTCCTGTAGAACTGCGGAACCTTCTGTATCTATCACTATCGTCAAAACCTAAAATGACTAGCCTCTTCTTGGCGGCTTCGATCATATAGGTGTCCGGCAGCGACGTTGAATACGCCCCACGCACGTGCGCACGCACACACACACATATTGACATTTCATCCCGAACCAGTGCTCCCATATTGTGTATTTTTCATGGACTGTTAATGCAAACTATATAATTTTAATAGTTAATATTTGGTGTAAATTACCACCCAGACATTCGAGCGGACGAACAAAAAATTATAAAACGTCAATCCCATACACTTCTGTCATAAATTCTTGCAGACAGCAACTCAACCAATAACGTGGAATTTATTAAGAGACCGTAGTGTCAACATAAAACCTACAGCAAATATCTCCCTGGTCAGCAAATATCACCCTGGTCAGCATATTTGTTTGTAAAGTTTCTGTTATAGATTTTGAAGACATTATTTAATTGTTTAACTATGCTACTGATGTGAACACTTATGGATGGTCAGAATCTCAGAAATACCGCATGCCGTGTTGATGACTTCAGATGTTTATTTCTCGTCAAATAGTCATCCACACAAAATGAAAATAAAATGCTTTAGAAATAACACATAATGTTCAAACGATTTACATAAAAGCAAGTATACAACAAGAGGGCCATGATGTCCCTAAATCGCTCACCTGAGGGCAATCATGTTTTGAGCAATCTTTGTCGAATGTTTTTTTTATCGAATCAACATGCTTTACGCTATTTTTAATCACACAAAGTCACCCTTTAGCACTATATGCTCAGGTGAGCTAAAACACAACAGGGTGTCAGTTTCAGCTCACTTTAATGCACTGTATGCAAATGATTTTATATTACCAAATCTATTATGATGACAGAGATGGATGTCCTATAGCTGATAGCATTAACAAAACTTTGGTAAAAGTTTCCATATAGTTATATAGGGAAACTGCCCGCCCACTGGCGGCTATATGTTTTGATGAATCAACCCAGTTTGAACAAACTTGGTAGAAAGTCACTCAAATTTCTGTGAAATTATTTTGAATTCCATCCAGCGGTTTCAGACAAGAAGATTTCTTAAGTTTCCATATAGAAATATAGCAAAAATTGGCCTCGCCTCCTGGCGGCCATGTTTTTTAATAATCAACCCGGCTTGAACATTCTTGGTAGAGTGTCACCAAAACATCATTTCTATGAAATTATTTTGAAATCCACCAAGCGGTTTCAGACGAGACGATTTTTAACTTTTCCATATTGGTTGATTATTAAAAAACATTAATTCCGTGAAATTATTTGAAATCGAGCCAGTAGTTTTATAGATGGAGATTTTTAAAGTTTTCCAGCTCGTTTTCTTTCGGTTGCCATGGCAGCCAGAGTTCGGCATGGATTTCCATAATTTGATCAATCTTGAGAGAAGACCACCCAAGGATCATTCCTGTGAAGTTTCGTCAAGCGGTTTCAGAGGAGATGTCGTTTGTAGTAATTGTGGACGGACGCACTCACGCACGCACTCACGGACGCACGCACGGACGGACGACGGCCAAAGGCGATCACAATAGCTCACCCGACAAAACACATCGCATTCCAAGTAATAAATATGTCGACATGCTATAATCTGATAATGTGTCCTTTCTGAAGTTGTGCAACAAAACGTATATAATTTTGGGTAATTACTTTTTAGATTTCTGCAGTCACCCACGCGCATACAAAAAGGACAGAGAGGGGCCAAGCCGCACTGTAAATTACAAATTGGCTACGGTAATGCAACTGCACGAGAGTCTCAACTAACAACGTCAAACTGTAAATTACAAATTGGCTACGGTAATGCAACTGCACGAGAGTCTCAACTAACAACGTCAACGTCAAATGAGGGCTCAGACAAACGCTTTGTAAACTCAGTGAGTTTTAGTACGAGTAGTGACGAAGTGCAAGAAGTGCCTAGTGACGTGACAGACGATTTTGAAGATGAATATGAAGATAAAACTGCTATAAAAGATGATTTCAATGTAAATATACATACCAGCAGTATACGTGATAGTCCATCAGTATCGAGAAACGTTGGTAAAGATACAGGAAATGTTTTTGAAAGACACATTAACATGCCATCTGTTATGAACGCAGGTATGTTTAATCAAACGGATACGTTTTCTCATAGACTTCCGTCAGTTTCTGTTGATTCAAGCGGGATTGAAGATAGAATAAGACATGACTCTAATTGTCATTCCTTCCAAAATATATATCGTGCAGCACATAGCCGTTATGAATCATCACTACAAAGTCGTAACACTGAGGACCGTGGCGCTCCAATAATTTACAAGCCGTCATCCCCACAAAGTCGTAACACAAAGGACCGTGGCGCTCCAATAATTTACAAGCCGTCTCCAAGCTACCCACTATCACAACATTTAGATATAAAGCAGGACCCGGAAATCACAAATCCTACCCATGTAAATTCTTATAAGTCAATGGGTAGAGATGCCAGATTTCAAGATGGCTTCTATAGATCGCTTTCTTGCGACTTTTCTGAATCGTTACACGTGCCTTCATATCATTCTCGTCCAAACCAAGCGCGTTCAGTAAGTCCCAGAACAGATGGGCAAAGTGAACCAGAAGATCTTTCAATTAAAAAAGACCTCGTTTGAAAAAATGTTGACCGCTCAACGAACACGTTTTAAATAATCAACCTTTGCATGAATCGACCGAAATGTTTGCCGAAACAGAAAAGGGAAGATTTACCGAGGAAATAAAATGCGGTATAATTTGATTAGGAAGTAACGGTTCAGCGATTCTGACAGAAGCTGATTCATCAAACAACGAGAGTTCATCGCATCACAGTGCAAAGGAAGCATGATGGTCTGTAGTACAGTATCAAATATTGCAAGAAAACCAACTCCGAAGGAAAGGGCCATAATCATCATGGGTTTGATAATGTTGCCGTGTAAAATGAGCAGCATTGTTCACTGTTTGCATAAAAAAGCAATACACATGTATGTTGTCATATTATATTGATAAAAAGTCTGTCTTACATGTTAATCTACTCCAAAGCTTTGCTAAAATGAGAAAAATACATGTTTTGTTAACACAAAATCAGTTATTAAATTATATTCTTTATGTTATTTACTGATTTAAACATATTTTATTGCCATATAAATAAGAAAATGGGTCGGGCCACAAGTTCTATCAACATTAGTTACGGCCTTCCCAATACAATGTGTTACAGAAATGTACATGGCTAAATAGTTACATATTAGCTTTTACAAAGAATTATAAACAAACTACAAATAAATATATATTTGCTGATATAGGTTTTGTTCGTTGTTGTGAAATATAATTACGACTGGAGAGAAAAGGAGTAAGAAGAGGAAAGGAGTAAGCTGTATGAAAGTTATGAAGGAAGAAGATGAGGTAGTGCACAAGTTGCCAATACAGTGAGTCAGGACAGTATATACATTTGAAAATGATTTGTTAGAATGTGTTAGTTTTTGAAACGTTTGGTCTCACTAATGTAGGTCTGAAAGGCATTACAAATCAATTCGTTTTCCGCGTCGGATATGTGTCCCCTACCAAAAAGGAAAGTGTTCAAGTTTAACGGATGAAAGCGACGAGTAGATTGAAACAGGACATGTCGTTGGTTTTGAAATCTATTACACTTAAAAATGAAATGCTCGGCATCTTCTGTTATTTACTCTGTTCTTCAAGATCGGAATAGTTAGATATTTATTTAGAACTATAATAGTCTTATTTATGTTATTTGCACCGTTAGCTATAGTATATGTATTTATCACATAACTTACGGTATGGGAGTGGAATAATACCATTCTATATTTTCGATATACCACTAGTTATATAAATATGCAAATAAGCCTAGTATGCACTGTAAAAAAATCAAAAATGACTATGATCGAATTCCCACGGTTTATGTCGGTTTATGTCGGTTTCGCGTGTTAAAGCGACAGGCAAAATGCAATAAGTATAGGTTATTAGATTTGTATTGGGATATATGCACGAGTTCTTTTGCATATTAATATTGCGCGACTTTATGCTCAAAAGAACGAGTGCATATATCCCAATATACATCTAATAATCTTTTTATTCCATACGCATTTTTAAATTAGAGAGAATAAAATAAATTGTAACAATTAATTTTCACCAAAAACATTTATTTGAAACAAACATATTGCCATTTTCATTACTACTTAATTTCTTCATCTTTCGTCGTTTTTTGCGCACAATATGACCGATCTATGTGTCGACGTGCCGTAAAACACCATTCATTCTTTCGTTTATTCGCAATGTTTACATCACGTGACATACTTTTTTGACATGAACGGAAAAGTGCACCAATCACGAACGAGTATACATTACACACCCATTATGACTTGACTACACGTCAATATGGGCGAATATTGACGTTTCCTGTTACATTGAAAGTAAACGGAGCTTGTAAATGCGTAGGCATTACATGTCGATATGTGAGTTATGTGATAAATTGAATATAACATTTGTTCTCATTCGTTATTGAATTTATTAAACTTGTTAGCAAAAATGATATAATGCTCGGCTAGAGCCCCGCATTATATCTGTTTGCCAACTCGTTTAATAAATTCAATAATGAATGAGTACTCATGTAAGATCTTCTATATACAACACTATACAATTGGAACATTATAAAACAAGTCCAATACACACCAATATATTTGTTTTATATTTCTTTCACATCGATTACGAAACAAGTTCTTCCAACTTATATTAAAGGGAATGCAGCGATACAGCCAAACAATCTTTACTATTGAGAGTTCTGAACAAATTGGTAAATGGTGAAGAATTATCAAAATCGGATGATAAACAAAGAAAATATGATTATTTGAAGGTTTTGTTGAAACGGATATGGAAGTCGCTACATTTCATTTAATCATTCTGTGTAAAACCAGTGCTAAGCAATGTGGATTAATTATCTTGCTGAAGGATAATTAACATGGCCACGGCGAGGATCAATCACATTAAAATCACTTTGATACTCTCCGCTTATAGGATCTGACAACACTACCTTGGAGGTCACGCCAGATCGACCTTTCATCTAATCAATATTAATGAGAAGATCAACTAAATTCAACCAATGAAATCGCGCGTTTCATATGCACTTCAGAT